>WNWK01006702.1:0-102634 GCA_009830355.1 Cherax destructor | reverse complement strand
GAAGAAATCCAAACTTTCTTCCTTGAAGCCTTTTAATCCACTTCTCCGAGGCTATGGCTCCCACAATTTGTACCAGAGGTGGACCCCATCTTATATATATATATATATATATGTCGTGCCGATTAGGTAAAACTGGTCAATTAGCAAGAACTCATCTAAATTAAGTCCTTTCTAAAATTTCTCTTATACGTTTAAAGATATATTTTTCATTTATGTTAATGTAAGAATTTATATTTTTACCAAGAGAAACTTTGAAACTCCAACCTTATTACAATAAGCAATTTATTTAGCCTAACCCAAGTAAATATATTTTAGATACGTTAACATTAATTTAATAATAAGCAAACACAATGAAATATATTTTTTTCGTTATGTTCAGAATGATTTTGGCGAAATTATTGCATACACAAATTTTCACTTGTCTTATATGGCAAGATGAGCGTTGCTATTTAAGCCAAAATCGCAAGTTTTACCTAATCGGCACGACATATATATATATATATATATATATATATATATATATATATATATATATATATATATATATATATATATATATATATATTACGAAAAATATATTTCATTGTGTTTGTTTATTATTAAATTAATATTAACGTATCTAAAATATATTTAGTTGGGTTAGGCTAAATTAAATTGCGCTTGTTGTAATAAGGTTAGGTAGGTTTTCAAAGTTTCTCTTGGTACAAAATTATAAATTCTTACATTAACATAAATGAAAAAAATATATCTTTAACCGTATAAGAGAAATTTTTAGAAAGGACTTAATTTTAGATGAGTTCTTGCTAATTGACCAGTTTTACCTAATCGGCACGACATATATGTCGTGCCGATTAGGTAAAACTTGCAATTTTGGCTTAAATAGCAACGCTCACCTTGCCATATAAGACAAGTGAAAATTTGTGTATGCAATAATTTCGCCAAAATCATTCTGAACATAACGAAAAAAATATATTTCATTGTATTTGTTTATTATTAAATTAATGTTAACGTATCTAAAATATATTTAGTTGGGTTAGGCTAAATTAAATTGCGCTTGTTGTAATAAGGTTAGGTAGGTTTTCAAAGTTTCTCTTGGTACAAAATTAATAATTCTTACATTAACATAAATGAAAAAAGTATATCTTTAAACGTATAAGAGAAAGTTTTAGAAAGGACTTAATTTTAGATGAGTTCTTGCTAATTGACCAGTTTTACCTAATCGGCACGACATATATATATATATATATATATATATATATATATATATATATATATATATATATATGTGTGTGTGTGTGTGTGTGTGTGTGTGTGTGTGTGTGTGTGTGTGTGTGTGTGTGTGTTTGTGTGAGTAAGTATTGAAGACAAGGGCCAGGAGGATGGATGGGGAGGGGAAGGGGGTAATATACAGTGAGGCTGGCGTGTGATGGTGAGTCTGGTGACCTCGTCATCACCACCACCCGCTGCAGGAGGTGACCCGCAACAACCAGGTCATTCTCACTGTTTATTTGGTTTCATTTGGCTGTTAGGTACACACAAGTGCACGGGTACTATCTCTCTGTGTCTGTTTGTTTCTCATTTATTTTCTCGCACTGCGTGTGCACACTTTGTTTACGTTGATTTTCCAACCGGTATGTAACAAGAGGAGTTTGTTGGTGTTGAGCTCCATCTCTTGGGCCCCAATTTTTTTTTATTCTGCTTGTCCTAGTTCTGCTGTATTTGTTTAGTGTGTGTATGTGTATTCTCACCTATATGTGGTTTTAGGGGTCGAGTCGCAGCTCCTGACCCCCTCTTTGCTGGTCGCTACTAGGTCCACTCTCTCCCTGCTCATAGAGCAGGGAGAGAGTGGACCTCATTCAAGATTTGCCTCATGACTGTTTAGTCACCTCTTTTAAAGTTTAGCTTCTCTTGTTCTTTCTGTATTATCTTCTCTCTCTCTCTCTCTCTCTCTCTCTCTCTCTCTCTCTCTCTCTCTCTCCATGTTTACTTAAAATATTCAAACCTCGGAACTGTATGAGCATTAGCACCTGATGGATTCGGTACCCTCTATGTAAGAATCACTCAGCGTGAATACAAGGTCCAGTCTTGCTGGTTCATCCTCTCTCTCTGGTTGTGTTCCTCACCTGTTGGTGCATGAAGTTCTCCATTACTACTTCTAGTATCTTAGCCCATCATGTTTCCAGTCCCTTCTGTGGCCGAGGTTCTCCCTGTCTATTTCCTTGTGGGAGATCATGTGATCTCTTCTGGCCACCTATGTTGTATGCTCCACCACTCTGTTGCAACAATGGTGGTGGTCTTGTTTTGGTCTCCTGTATAGTGGAGAGTTGTACATCACTGCTGTCACCACCATGGGGTTCCTGGTCTTGAGTGCCTACTAAGTAGTCATCATTTGCCACTTATTTATTGATTCCTTTTATCTCATCAAAATTTCTTTGGTTTCTGATTAACAGTGCTACTCCTCCACCTCATCTGCGCCCTCAGTCCTTCCTTATTATCAGATATCCAGCAGGAAAGATCGCATATGTTGTCTCTGTGAGCTTTGTCTCTGTGTGTGCTATAATGTTTGGGGATGCCTCTACTATATGATCATTCCATTCTTCATTCTTATTTGTTATTCCATTTTGCATTTGTGTATACCATACTTCCAGCTTCCCTTCTGTTACTGTGGACTGATTCTTGGGTTCTTGATTTTTTTTCTGGTCCTTTCACATGGGTCGGGGTGGAGATATGATTTAGGGTGAAGATGATTGGTAGTCGAGGATGAGGTTTCTCGTCCTAGAAGTGGTCAGGATCATGGATGTAGATGGGTGGACGGAGAGGTTAAGAGGTTGGGAAAAATGGGGATTGGGGGTTGGGGGTCGTCTGTGACGAAGCTTTCAAGCACTAAGAGGAGGGAAGACTCTGCGTACAGGAAGGTGGGGTTGAAAAGAGAGGGGGGGGTTGGAGTATGCCATGTTGTGGGTTATTGTGTTTGAGTGGGAAGGGAGGTAGTGCATAATGGGATAGAGGGTCTGTGTGTGGGTGTGTTACGCGTTTATTCAGAAGCTGACCTTCCACACCTGTTAATGCCTTTTAATAAAGGTAAATGGTTATAACTATAACCATAAATTTAAAGGGTGGACCAGTAAGCCAGTGGAAGGCCTCGTTCAGATGACCAAAAGCTCCAATGGCGGGTCACCATCTGACTAAGACCCGCTTCAGGAAATACTTGTTTTGTTTCCTGACAAACCTTACCTAACCTACCTGTTAATAAATTCTCTGGCTCTTCTTCCAGTCACTGGCGTCTTTGTATCCTTTCCCTTAGGTGTTCCGTATGTACGTGTTTGTGTGTATGTGTGCGCGCGCATGTTTGTTCATATACCATCTGCTACTTTCCTATCAAAGCTTCCGTCTACCTATTACCTAGAATTCTTTTCAAAGCTAAAGACACCAAAAACCAAAGAAAACTGAATAGTGTTCCTTATAAAGCTAAGTATTGTACATCTGGGTATCGGCTAGGCGTAGGTCCACGTCTGAGTCTTGGTGGCTTATCCACTTGTGTCAAGGCACCAAGCACTTCACTACAGATAAAGGTATTCTTTATTTTTCACCCGCCTTGATCGCTCACTCTATGTAACAACCGCACGAAGTCTATCACTGTGGCAGATATTCGCATTTATTTCTTTATTTTGTGACCATAATCTTCTCCACTATCTGCAACACCTAGTGCCAGCAACACCGAGCGCCTGCAACATGGAGCATTGTAGCAGCTCCTCGTAGCCTGACCTAATTCATCTCTTTCCAACTAAATGATGAATTTTGAATCATCTCTCGTTTCTGACTGGTTATCTTGCCATTCGTTTGTTTGACTCTTCACTGACACTGTTACATTACATGACCACTGAACTGACACTGTCGCATACCATAGCTATTGACATACCCCTGTAATCAGTCCAGTGACACTAATTGTCAGATCACTGTTGTTAGCTGTGGCTGTAGATGAGTGCGCGCGCGCCTGGGTATGTGTGTGTGTGTACTCACCTATTTGTACTAACCTATTTTGTGGTTGCACGGTTGATTCATAGCTACTGGCCCCGCCTCTTCACTGGTTGCTACTAGGTCACTCTCTCCCTGCTCCATGAGCTTTATCATACCTCGTCTTAAAACTATGCATGGTTCCTGCCTCCACTACGTAATTTTCCAGACTATTCCACTTCCTGACAACTCTATGACTGAAGAAATACTTCCTAACATCCCTTTGACTCATCTGAGTTTTCAACTTCCAATTGTGAACCCTAGTTGCTGTGTCCCATCTCTGAAACATCCTGTCTCTGTCTACCTTGTCAATTCCTCTCAGTATTTTATATGTCCCTAACCCTCCTGTCCTCCAGTATCGTCAGTCCGATTTCCATTAACTTTTCTTCGTAGGACATTTTCCTTAGCTCTGGAACTAGCCTTCTTGCAAACCTTTGCACTTTCTCTAATTTCTTGATGTGCTTGACCAGATGTGGGTTCCAAACTGGTGCTGCATACTCCAGTATGGGCCTGACGGAAACGGTGCACAGGGTCTTGAACGATTCCTTACTGAGGTATCGGAACGCTATTCTCAGGTTTGCTAGGCGCCCATATGCTACAGCAGTCTGGTTGATGTGTGCCTCTGGAGATGTGCTCGGTATTATACTCACCCCAAGATCCTTTTCGTTGAGTAAGGTTTGAAGTCTTTGGCCACCTAGCCTATACTCTGCGGTCTTCTTTGCCCTTCTTCGATCTTCATGACTTTGCATTTGGTGGAGTTAAAATCTTGGAGCCAGTGGCTGGACCAGGCTTGCAGCCTGTCCAGGTCTCTTTGTAGTCCTGTCTGATCCTCATCCGATTTAATTCTCCTCATTAACTTCACGTCATCTGCAAACAGGGATACTTCTGAGTCTATCCCTTCCGTTATGTCATTCACCAAAAACAGCACTGGTCATAGGACTGACCCCAGTGGAACCCGCTCGTCACAGGCGCCCACTCTGACACCTCGTTGCGTACCATGACTCGTTATTGCCGCCCTGCCAAGTATTCTCTGATCCATTGTAGTTCCTTTCCAGTTGTGTTCCTGATCCTCTAGCTTTTTCACTAATCTCTCGTGAGGAACTGTGTTGAAGGTCTTCGTGTATGTGTGTGTGTGTGTGTTTACATGTATTCTTGTGTTCTCACATAACTTCCATTACAACTTGGTCGACTGTTGAAAACTTTTAGTAATGTCCGGAAGATCAGAGCTATATTGATTATCTCTCTCTCTCTCTCTCTCTCTCTCTCTCTCTCTCTCTCTCTCTCTCTCTCTCTCTCTCTCTCTCTCTCTCTCTCTCTCTCTCTCTCTCTCTCTCTCTCTCTCTCTCTCTCTCTCTCTCTCTCTCTCTCTCTCTCTTACTAGAAATGAATACTGCAGATTTCATTGCAACCTTTAGGTCTGATTGCTTTTGTACACTCAAACATGAAGAACATATTGAAGTGCAAAGTGAGTCAATTACTCGAGAGAATGCAATGAAACCTCGAGGCAAGTAATGCAACACAAACCTGGATAAAGCTTTGCAAACAGAATTGATTACACCCACCTGGTGATGATGTGAATATAAGCAAAATAAAATCAACAAAAACAGCTGGACCAGTACTTAATAAATATGGGCTTCAACTACATACTATGTATTGTTAAGATGTGTATAACAAAATCCTAATGTTAGTTTAGTATCTACATCAGGACGAACAACTGACAATGAATCACCCAGGTCATAATTAAAGTAGTGGAAGAAAGTGGTGGTATCAGAATTCTGGTACCGTATTTTCCAGCATTTAAGGTGAGCTTTTTTCAGAAGTCTTGGAAAATCACCCTGCGCCTTATATGCTCAAGGTCAGGGTCAAGGACAAGCTTCGGGATACGCATTAATGGTTGTTAACTAACGTACGTTACAACTGCCTGGAAACCTCGTCTTACATGCCTTATATACCGCCTTATATGTCTTATATACCGCCTTACGTGTAGCATTGGGTATCCATCAGTTTTCTTCTCCCTAGTACACAGTTTCTTGATGTACAACTAGTGATATCAAGAGTTAGTAACCCCCCTGGTACACACAAGCTGTGTGTATTGTACTAGATTAACGTGAGTAGTTGCTGGTACAGCTCTAATACTTAAGGTTGTTTGTAGGTTATGCCTTCCACCCGGGTCTACGTTACCTACAAATTTCATGCCGTTATTACAGTGTTGTGTAGTATATTTTGTACCTTCTTGTTCCATAATGCCAGAGAAAGTGGACGGTGGGGAGTGAACCTCTTTATTTTATCAAACTTTAAACAACTCGATAATAGTAAATAGTCATTAATCAAGAGAGAAATAGAAAGTCCTTCCTTTACTCTGTCTGTCTGTCTGTCTGTCTGTCTCTCTCTGTCTCTCTATATCTCTGTCTATCTGTCTGTCTGTCTCTCTCTCTCTCTCTTCCTTTTTCCCCCCCCTCTTCTCTCTTTCTGCTACCGAAAGAAAACAAGAGAAATAAAAAACAAACAGAAAATTCCACACATCAAAGCTAGCCCCCAAAGAATTCATCCAGATTAACAAGAGTAAAACAATAGTTAAATCAACAACAGATCCTTGAACCAACTGTAACGGTAGAACAGAGAAAGAAATGGCAACAGTCATGCACCTACAGCTAAACGCAACAGGAATATTTTAACCCCCGCAATATTTCTTTGCTGAGCCTAAATCTGACTCAGAACATTAGCGGCGCTTGTAACGTATTAACCTTAAGAAACCAGATATTTACAAACATCTACACCGGTTGAGCGGCCTCCGTCTTGCAATATGTACATAGAGGGTATTTAGTACCGACAAGAAGAGGAGTTAGACACTTATGCAACATCTGGTTGTCTGTAACTGTAGACGTTTCGTCAACCAGTGGCTTTATCAGTACAAGGACATAATGTGGAGAAATATTTACGAGACATGAGGTAATCAGTCCCTCAGTCTTGGAGTTGGTATTTCTTCACATAATGTCCTTGTATTGATAAAGCCGCTGGGTGGCGAAACGTCTACAATTAAAGACACCCAGATGCTGCGTATGTCTTTCTTCTTGTCATATAATTGAATCTAGACGCCTAACTGCTATTCGACTAAAATAATATTTTAAACAAAATTAGAAGAAGGCACGGTGGTTAGACCGATGGCATTTTTGCCTCATTTTCAGCTTGATCCCATTTTGAATCTTTGAAATTAAAGCAAAAAAAAAAAAGATTAGTATTATAATTTAGAATTAAAATAGTTTATTATTATTATTCACGAAATCGTGATAAGACGATTGTAAACAAACCAGGTTACGTGTGGGGCTTGAACCCATGGCCTAGATTTTTACGACTCACTCGCCATTGGTTCTAACCCCCGTATACCGTGGTTTATTATTATTATTATTATTATTTAATAGGGATTATAATGCACTTCTCGAACACCCATCTTGAATAATGTCCAGATTTGCTTCCCCAAAAGAATGCAGTCGCTGGCTGTGACGTATGGATACCTGACCTTTAATTTACAAAAGTGCCCAAGACCACAGATTACCCAGGACATACTACTAGGAGAAGCACTAGTAGCAATAATAGCAGTAATAGTAGTTCTAATAAGATCAGTAAGGAACAATTAACTAGTGAAAAATGTGATAACAGTGGATATTTTAATGACGATTTTATATATACTAGAGAACTGCAAATATTTCTAAATCTTGTACATGCTGCTCAGTAAAACAGAAATCCCCATATACAACACAAGTGATCCCAGATAGTTTAATACGAGGCTATAACATCTGTTGGGGAGAAGAGAGGAATTTATTTACATTAGTAAACACTCTAATGGGCAAATAGATGGATTTCAGTGTTATAGTTTGGAACATTCTAATTCCAGTTTGCCCTTAAACTTTCATAGTTTCTTTGTTATGGCCGTTTGAATGTGAAGCATCATCTCCTTGGTCTACCACTACACAGCTTCACATCTCACTTCCTTACTCCACTTGAGAAGGAGCTACGGCTTTTTGATTAGTTACTTTTAGATGACCAGGAGCTTCCATAGTGGACAGAGGCTTTATCAAAAATTTCATGAGTCTCTGAAAGGCTCTGAAAAACAGGTCAACAAAGTTTCAAGTATATTGAACAAAGATTAGGTAATACTTTAGTTTACTTTAAAAGTAACTCTGGGCAACTTTACTGCTGAGAAAAATGTGCTCGATATCTAACCATTACTTCCTGCCAGCCATTATCCAAGAATACACAGGCAAAAAATCCAAGAATTTCTTTATTACAGTGTACCTGGGAAAAAGCAATTACATAATTTAAGTCACTTAAAACATATTTTTAATCAAGTAGATCGGTTCAAGCAAAACAAGTCATCATACCACTATAAACGAATATCGTGTTGTACCGCAAATGGGCCTCCAATGTAGAAAACGGGAAGAGCTCTTCCCATCAGATTACCGCCCAGTCAGACTGTAGTCAAAAGTGGACAAATTTTTAGTGAATACAGTTAGATAACAACGGGAGGGATATTTTCTAATAAGATTCAATACGTATTCACAAGAGGGCGTTCTTGTCAAAGAAACTTATGATTTTTTTTTCCAGTAAAGGCATTTAAGATGGTGGACCAAGGTAAGGAATAGTATGTTATTTACCTATTTTGGTCAAAGAGGGTATCAAATATACTCTAGTACGTAAATAAGACACAAATATTGCACAAAGACATGTCATAGATACATTTCGCTAACTGAAAGCTATCAATCCAATACAGATACCGAGAAAAAGGGCAATATACATCCGATACAAGATCAGGTGTAGACTGTGGGGATGATCACAGCCTTGAGAGAGTCTCTTCATTGTTCTGGATTTAGGACAGACCCAAGACGAGCTTCCGGTGTTTTGAACGGGGTTACTGGACGTGGAAATCAATACTATCTCTATTCACTATTGCCTTCGTAAATCATTTTCATTATTGATCTCTCTGGTTTTATTCCACTTCATGAGGCGTCCGTGAGCGTTGTGGTGTGTGATGCAGATGTCGTTAATTAAGGTTATCACTACTGTATTGTTCTAATGCTCTTTCAAATGTTATTCAAGGCTTCTCGACATTCACCCACATAAACGTTTGCATATCACTGACTGACTCGGTCTCTTTTTTTCTCTCCACCTTCGGCCTCTGTCTCTGTCTCTCTCTCTCTGTCTCCCTCTGTATCTCTCTCTCTCTCTCTCTCTCTCTCTCTCTCTCTCTCTCTCTCTCTCTCTCTCTCTCTCTCTCATTTTTTTATGAATCGCAATTAATCATGAAAAAAAAGAGTTTATTCATAACGTATTTATTGAGCCATTACCGCAGCCCATTACCGCCTGGGAGCGCCATTTGTTTAATGAATGAGAGTGTGTGTAAGCCCTGCCACACGCCTCAATGACTGCTACTCAAGAACCTGTTATGCCTGCCTGCTTATAAGGACGACCAACCCATCCACTTATTTGCTCCATTCGATCTTAATCGTCGATCCTTCTATGTCGTATTTTTCAAGTCTGGTTTGTAAGTCTGCTTTGCCTAAAAGGTCATACGGACCACCAGCAAGTCTTTTATTGAGGTAAATTCGATCTTGACTGAGATTTTTTGCCTTTTGGATGGTACGGAATTGAAAATAGTCGCGTCTGAAAGTTAATAAGGTCGACATACGAGTCTCGTTATGGAACAAAATCGCCCATAATTGTTTTTAGCAAGGAATGGTTGTCATGAAAGTGCCATTTATTAAACCTGCAAGGTCGATTTTATGCATATATTAACAAGGCAATATCGATATTTGTTGCTGAATACTCATAATAATTGTTGATACCGAATCTGAATGATATATGTGATATGCCAAAAGCACCTTTGGCTGGAAACTGTGTCCTTTTAAGGGAAAAAATTGACTTTACTTACTAAATAAGTAGGCTCAATGTATCGAAAAAATGAACAATGATGAAACTGCTACAAATTTAAAAGGTTAGAATCATATATTTTAGCTATAAAAATTACCTTTAGCTCGTGATATTTTCTCACCAATGTCCTTTTCTCTCAGAATTAAAAAATATTATTATATCTCTGATACGTCAAAAGATTTTGTGATAAAATATTCAATACTCAAAATACCTTTGCAAAACATCTTTGCATAATACCTGTGCGAAACGTCTCTGCAAAACATATGTATGAAGTTGTTCAAAATACCTGTGCATAATATCTTCAAAATACCAGTGCAAAACCTTTGTGTAGAACACATGCAAATTACCTGTTAAACACCTGTGCAAAATAGATGTTCAAAATATCCTTTCAGGATAACGTTAGAAAACAAGTGCAAAATACCTGTAAAATACTAAATATAAACCCTGGGCAAAAAAAAATTGTGTAAAGTACCTTTGTAAAACACCTCTGAAAAAACATTTTGCCCAAAATACCTGCGCCAAAAATCTACGTAAGATGCTTATGAAAAAATACGCGTGCAAAAAAGAGGTGTGCAGATTGAACCCCACATAGTTGATGGTTTCCATTCACATGTCTAAGGTAAACACACTTTGCCATCTCATTAAATATTAGTGGAGTTTTGGAAAGACCAAGAACCACATTTTTACACCACTCTCTAAATCGTCTTAAAATTATGTTGGTGTGTCAAGATTGTCCCTGAACCTCCCTCAGCGCAGGGACATCCAGGTGTGTCCCTGTCTAAGGGGCCCTCAACGAGGGAACGTCAGTGTGCCACCGTCTAAGGGAAGGGATGTCTTCGTATCCCCTGTCTAAGGGACCCTCAACGAGGGAACGTTAGTGTGCCACTGTCTAAGATACCCTCAGGGAAGGGATGTCTTCGAGTCCCCTGTCTAAGGGACCCTCAACGAGGGAACGTTAGTGTGCCACTGTCTAAGATACCCTCAGGGAAGGACTGTCTTCGAGTCCCCTGTCTGAGATAGCCTCAGGGAGATATAAATGACATCAAAGACATTGGTGTGGGAAAAATATAATAAAATTTCATAAGCACTATTAAACTATAATGATCACGGGTGCTAGTGCCAGGCTGCCTCTTTCACCATATTATTATTATTAGCAGTAGTGGTAGTAGGAGAAGGAATAGCGGTAGTAGTAGTAGTAAAATTAATAGTAGTAGTAGTAGTTGTATTAGTAGCAGAAGTAGTAGCAATAGTAGTAGCAGTAGTAGTAGTAGTAGTAGTGGTATTAGCATTAGTAGTAGTAGCAGTATATTCATGGGACGTGCTAAATCTGCAGTGACCAAACAGTATCTGGGGAAATGGGAGTGCATAAGAAAAAATGGGAATTCATGGGGGAAGACAGATAAACGAGGCTTCAGAGTCCACATAGAGGCTATTTTGTATTGTCTAGGAGGGTGAGGCAAAGATAGTAAAGCAAAAGTCTCTCTGCTCACTATTCGCTCCCATTGGTCACTACCAGCACGACAACAGGGGACGAATCATACAATACTAGATACATTCCAAAGAATTTTTATTAGCATTGGTCGGTTAGTTGCTGAACAAACATCAGGAATTAGCTAGAAAAGATAAAGGTTGCTCTAGTTCCTTTGATAAAGAACCCGTCACCAACATCCAGGTATCAACTTTCAACTATAATGGGAGTTTTACCATGGAACCCATAGGTGCTGGGGGTGGGGGCCTTTTTTTCACTACAGTGCTCACAGGTGCTGGTGGCTGCGGGCCTTTATTGTGAACACTTACGCACTATTGCAGCAGGCCTACTGGCACTCCTGCAGCAGGCCTACTGGCCCATGCGAGGCAGGTGAAATTCTCCCACCGGCTTAAGCCAATGCCTTAACCTAGTCAGGTCAGTCACATTCACTTAAGGGAGGAGCACGGCATCTGACCTAGTAGCACAAGCTAGTCAGGTCCAACTCACACCCACCCACCAGAACTCCTAAATCCTTTTTCGCATTAAGAGTGATTAAGATCCACATAGGCTATAAGTGTCATGGTTATTTACTTTTCCAAATCTCAAAACTTAACATTTGTCTATATTAAACTGCACTGCCACTTCAGTAATGCTGGAAGGGAAGCAAATTTGCTCTAATAATGAATATATGATTACTTGCTTCTAGCCAAACATAAATACCAGGTTAGGTAAATGGACACGAGTGTAACTAATGAGACATTATTTTGGCAATGTTTTGATCTCAGGAACTTTGTCAAGCCATAAAATATTGTACATATATATATATATATATATATATATATATATATATATATATATATATATATATATATATATATATATATATATATATATATATATATATTATATATATATATATATTATATATATATATATATATATATTATATTATATATATATTTATTTTATATATATATATATATATATATATATATATATATATATATATATATATATATATATATATATATATATATATATATATATATATATATATATATATATATATATATATATATATATATATATATATATATATATATATATATATATATATATATATATATATATATATATATATATATATATATATATATGTTATATATATATATATATATTATATATATATATATATATATATATATATATATATATATATATATATATATATATATATATATATTATATATATATATGTGTATATATATATATATATATATATATATATATATATATATATATATATATATATATATATATATATATATATATATATATATATATATATATATATATATATATATATATATATATATATATATATATATATATATATATATATATATAATATATATAGTAGCAGTATATTCATGGGACGTGCTAAATCTGCAGTGACCAAAAAGTATCTGGGAAATGGGAGTGCATAAGAAAAAATGGGAATTCATGGGGAAAGACAGATAAACGAAGCTTCAGAGTCCACATAGAGGCTATTTTTTATTGTCTAGGAGGGTGAGGCAAAGATAGTAAAGCAGCAGCATAGTAGTAGTAATAGTAATAATAATAGTAGTAGTAGTAGTTGTAGTACTTGTGTTAGTAGTGGTAGCAGCTATGTGGTGGCGAGGTTTATTGTCACATTAGTTGCACTTGTGTCCTTTAACCTAACATATTGTCGGTAATTTTACCAACATTATTACTATTTGCTGGCTATAAAGCATGTGTTAATATTTTATTAACACATCGGCCGTTTCCCACCAAGGCAGGGTGAGAAGCGGGACTCAGGTCCGGCCTGCTGGTTTCCCTGAATCCCTTCATAAATGATACCTTGCTCACACTCCAACAGCACGTCAAGTCCTAAAAACCATTTGTCTCCATTCGTTCCTATCTAACACGCTCACGCATGCTTGCTGGAAGTCCAAGCCCCTCGCACACAAAACCTCCTTTACCCACTCCCTCCAACTTTTCCTAGGCCGATCTCTACCCCATCTTCCATCCATTACAGATATATTTTGTTCCTTTCTCTCTACATGTCCAAACCACCTCAACAACTCCTCTTCAGCTCTCTGGATAATAGTTTTGGTAATCCCACACCTCCTCCTAATTTCCAAACTACGGATTCTCTGCATTATATTCACACCACACATTACCCTCAGACATGACATCTCCACTGCCTCCAGCCTTCTCCTTGTTGCAACATTCACCACCAATGCTCCTCACCCATATAAGAGCATTGGTATAACTATACTCACATACATTTCCCTCTTTGCTTCCATGGATAAAGTTCACTGTAAACACTTGGTCTTCACACCCCCTACTCTTCCTAAAGCCTCCTTGTTCATCTGCTATCCTACTCTCCGTCTTACTCCTAATTCTTTCAATAATAACTCTACCATACACTTTACCAGGTATACACAACAGACTTATTCCCCTATAATTTTTGCACTCTCTTTTGTCCTCTTTGTCTTTATACAAAGGAACTATGCATGCTCTCTGCCAATCCCTAGATACCTTACCCTCTTCCATACATTTATTAAATAAAAACTCTAACCACTCCAAAACTATATCCCCACCTGCTTTCAACATTTATATCTTTATCCCAGCTGCTTTACCCTCTTTCATTCTACCCACTGCCTTACGAACATTTATATCTTTATCCCAGCTGCTTTACCCTCTTTCATTCTACACACTGCCTCACGAACTTTCCCCACACTCACAACTGGCTCTTCCTCACTCCAACAAGATGTTATTCCTCCTTGCCCTATACACGAAATCACAGCTTCCCTATCTTCATCATTTACCAATTCCTCAAAATATTCCCTCCATCTTCCCGATACCTCTAACTCTCCATTTAATAACTCTCCTCTCCTATTTTTAACTGTCAAATCCATTTGTTCCCTAGGCTTCCTCAACTTATTAATCTCACTCCAAAACGTTTTTTTATTTTCAACAAAATTTGTTGATAACATCTCACCCATCCTCTCATTTGCTCTCTTTTTACATTGCTTCACCACTCTCTTAACCTCTCTTTTTCTCTCCATATTCTCCTCTCTCCTTGCTTCACTTCTACTTTGTAAAAACCTCTCATATGCTAACTTTTTCTCTCTTACTACTCTCTTTACATCACCATTCCACCAATCGCTCTTCTTCCCTCCCGCACCCACTTTCCTGTAACTACAAACTTCTGCTGAACACTCTAACACTACATTCATAAACCTACCCGATATTTCTTCAACCCCATAGCCTATACTCTCACTAGCCCATCTATCCTCCAATAGTTGTTTATATCTTACCCTAACTGCCTCCTCCTTTAGTTTATAAACCTTTACCTCTTTTCTTGCTTGCTGCTTCCATTTTCCTTGTATCCCATGTACCTTTTACTCTCACTGTAGCTACAACTAAAAAGTGATCTGATATATCTGTGGCCCCTCTATAAACATGTACATCCTGAAGTCTACCCAACATTCTTTTATCTACCAATACGTAGTCCAACCTAACTACTGTCATTACGCCCTACATCATATCTTGTAATATAAATAATAGAAATATTAACAATCCATTAATACGTGAACTAACAAGAATACTCGCCTGGAAACTGTGACCTTCGTGAGTAGCATCAAGAATTCAAGAATAAATATAGATTATACACGATTATTATATATATTGAAAACCAGGGCAGTGAAGGCAAATTTAAATTGTATTTTATTTGAGTTGAATTCAATATTATTTCACGGAAGTAATATTACAAGTCTTAACGAGCAGATAACATTAAGGAAGAAACAGAGACAGATAGAGACGGAACAGAGATGGGACACAGAAGCTAGAGATCACAATTGGAAGTTTAAGACTCAGATGAGTCAAAGAGATGTTAGGAATTATTTCTTTAGTCAAAGAATTGACGGGAAGTGGAATAGTCTGGCAAGTGATGTAGTCGATGCAGGAACCATACATAGTTTAAAGACCAGGTATGTTAAAGCTCATGGAGGACCTAGTAGCGATCAGTGAAGAGGCGGGGCCAGGAGTTGTCTCGACCACTGCAACCACAAATAGATGAGTACACAAAAAAAGGCCAAGTGTCTAACGACAAGTGCATTTGCCAACTGGTAAGACACACACACACACACACACACACACATTTATATAGACACAAAACATTTAATGATCCCAGGATTTAAAAGTTAAAATTCATTTTTTTCCTGATTTTGGCGTTTTAGTTATCAGTTCGTGTAGAATGCCTCAAAATTTTAAACACGATATATATGCAAATATGATATTAATTATGCAAATATGTGAAAGAAAATTAATCATGGTATGAAGTGTTTTTTTTTTTTAGATGTAAACAGACACTTTGTTAGAAGAACGGCTATTGATTAATCCGAAATGAATTGTCTATTGGCCAGAGTAAATCACCTTGATTATTTTCCAATGTTTTTGTGTCTGCCAGAGAGTTGATTAGAAAGGCCAGAGCTGGCAACTTGGATCTCGTCCTGGGTTCCAGTCCAGTCTCTCTGGGTATTGACGCCTTGGGTCGCCACACTCAGCCTGGGAACAATTTACAATGCAAATCTAGATGCAACACGGCCTCTTCAAACCCCCTCCCAATTCCTCACCCCTCTTCCATTTTCCCCCCATCCCTTTCCTCCCCTCTCACTTCTCCGTACCTCTTCTTCCCTCTGCCATCTCCATCTCCTTTTCACCTCTTCTATCCTCGCACCTCTCCCTCCCTCCTTCTCTTTTCCTTCCCTTTCCCTCGCATCTCTACCTCTTCTCTGCTTCCTCTCACTTCCCAGTGTCTCCTGCAGTCACAACATTCTTAAAACTGTGGTGGCGGTGGTTGCCGGACGAGTTGTGTGTGTGCATATTCATGTACCTTTTACGCTGAAACTCACTCACGCATATATACAAGATCGCCCACGCGCGCGAACGCACACGCACTCACACGCGCGAACCACAGGTAGGTAAGTACACACACCAATGTTGTGGCAGATTACTTGAGGTGAAAGTATGTACTATAACGACTGCACAGTTTGTCAAACAACAAGGAGAATTATACATTTAATAAGAAATCTGGATCTAGCAGATACACAGTGATGGCTACAACTTGGGTTAACGGAAAGCCGCCTTCATGTGGAATCCACCAAGAAATAATCGCAAGAAACGACTGGGAATCATGTGAAGAACTCAACAAGAGATTCAACGAAGTGTTTTCAGTTGAGATAGAAAGGACTCCAGCAAACTGGGATGGTATGGTGCACCAACAAGTGCTGGACACACTACATACAGTAGAACACATTTTCCTCCTTGCCTTCAATGAAATTAGATTTTCACAGTGGGTGAAAGTGACAGAAAATTGTACGGCCCACCATGGAAACAGATTCACTTAGTAAATTCATTATTTTCCATTGTGTGAGGTTGAGTGAGGTGCTAAGGTAGAGAGCTGACTTATCCAGCTCCTCTCGCCCATAACTAATAATATTTTTATTTACTACAAGTACTTGTACAAGGTATACAGGCCTAACTGACATCAGTGACATACTACCATATAGAAAGCCCCTTGTTATGCTGAGCATTTCCCGCAAATTGGGTCCTTGTCCCAGGATGCGACCCACATTTGTCGACTAACTCCCAGGTACCCATTTTACTGATGGGTGAACATAGACAACCGGTGTAAAGAAACACGTCCAATGTTTCTACCCGCGCTGGGAATCGAACGCAGACCCTCGCCGTGTGAAGCGAGAGTTTTAGCCACCAGGCCACGGGGCACCGCACGTCAAGTTTTTGTGCCTTAATACCTAGTCTGCCATCACGTGTTATAATCATTACATAACCATCATAATGATAAGCCACATGTACAACACTTAGTTATCTTTACTGTTGAAACGTTTCGCCCCCACAGTAGGTTTCTTCAGTCAAATACAGAGGCAGCAGATGTATTTGACTGAAGAAACCTACTGTATAGGCGAAGCGTTTCAACTGTAATAATGATACCTAACTGTTTCACATGTGTCTTAATCGTCAAATTGTCTGTATTTTATTTCATTTTCAACATAACCTCTCGTAGAGGGAGAATAAACTACCTCAACGAGTAACTACTCTCTCTAGAACTCAGTGTTGTGAGGCACCTGTTAAAATATATGGTGTTAATAGCGCACTCAGCATCAGGGATCGCTACACCTCATTAGGATCTCTGGTTATTCTTAGTGCATCAAGAACTTTGCTGTTAATTTCTATTAGTTAAGTCATTAATTAGCGGCATGATGAGGTTAAGCATGTTACTTTTTTTCTGTTAAAAATTGTCATACAATTTTTTTTAACACATCGATGCTCATTCGTTTGTTTCTCGAAGCCATCGAGACTTATGGGTTTATTCGTTCGTTTTATGAAGCTATAGAGACCTCTAAATTTATTCGTTTGATCCTCCAAGATATCGAGACATCTGGGTTTATTCTTACGTTTTTCGAATCCATCGAGACATCTGGGTTTATTCGTTTGTTTTTTCGAAGCCAACGAGACATCTGGGTTTATTCCCTTGTTTATTCTCACGCAGTTAACAGCAATGTTGCTTCATTCTTAGCTCACTAACCGAAAGATTTCGGTAAGAAAACTCACAAAACATATTCCAAAATATAGAAAAATCAATTATAAAACTTTTCACTAGACTTAATTGAAGCGTTTTAAAAGGTAAACTTTCGCCCGGAAAGATTTATCCTCGGTCAGGCCATTTAAAACACAACTTCTTGTTTGTCAAAGTAATTTATTACACCCACAGGAGCGGGTGGCGTGCCCTTAGCCACACTATTACTTTGTGAGCAAAGGTCAACATTTAAAGAGAGAGAGAGAGAGAGGGGGGGGGGGAGGGAGGGAGAGAGGGAGATGGCTGGGGATGGATGAGTTATTTCAGAGTGTCGCCCGTGATCTACCATAGAATCAACAACCGCAATTCTAACTTGAGTGTTAGTATGCACTCCCTACTACAGCAGTTCACACCTGGTTGGTGTTGAACGCAGCTCTCCCACCGGAGGGACGGCATGACGCACACCAGTGGCCGTGGCAGGTGATTTTTCTCTGCCAAATTACCTTACAAGAACGACCAGTGCTTCAGCTCCAGTGAAATCATCGCCGCAAGGCCGCCTCCATAAGGTGGCCTCCAGGTCAGTGGCTGCTCATTATCCTATTATAAATATCTCGCATTACTGGGATTTATGAACGTCTACAGTGTAATGGGCAGATGCGATCAGTTTGGTTAATGCAGTGGTCAGTTTCGTTCCGCTCAGCTGTTACGGAACTCCGGGATTAACACGCATATTGCCCTAACCAAGTTCAATGGAGCGTTGATAACGAATGCCCTTCCAGTTAATGGAGTGGACAGTGCCACTAGAAACATGTCCAAACTGCACTAAAATACATCACTAAAAAACATTTATGTATTGCTTATGTATTTTTTCTAAATAGGTTACATCAGTAAATTCAAAGCTTTCTTGCATATTTTGATTTGTCATTTATTTATACAAAGTCCTGGTTTTGGACCTTATATTTTGTGGATAATTATCTCTATTTGGCTTATAAGTGAATTGTAACAGAGATATATAGTTAACAGGTATGGGGAATTATGGTCGTATTGTGATGTTATGGGAACGTTAATGTAGCTGGGGTGAGGATAATGTTGCAGCCGGGATTTTATAGCAGTGTTATGGAGCGTATTGTGTTGAATATAATGTGTTAGTGAAGGTATTGTGGTGGTACTGTGGTGGTAAAGGTATTGTTGACAGTATTGTGCTTTTAGACATTTTGTAATGAAGATATAGCGCTGGTGTGAAGGCTTCGTGATGAAGGTTTTGTGAAATTGAAAGTATTGTGGTGGCAGTGTAGTATTGTGAGAGTATTATAGTGTTGTGATTACTATTGTGATATGTTTTACCTGTGACTAACTTGTTGTCTGTTCCGGAAATTTCTCTACTCACTGCCAGGCCCTGGTCCAGCCTCCTTGATGCTTGCCTGGTGGACTAGACTGTTGATGTTGGCTACCCGCCAACCCACATATGTCACATTTTTTAACCTAGCATACCGCAGGGGCAGTGATTCAGTGTCTTCTTGAAAGCCTCCATACTTGTTCCAGTGCTCTCGTATTGTCCCCGTGGCTCCCTTGTTTATCCCTGGGTCTGCTTTATACTTCCATATATCTCTCTCCAATTCATTGTGACGGTAGTATTCAGATTTAAGACTAGGTCTTCTAGTATCTCCCATGTGTATATTACCGAGTATCTCTCGTAAATTTCCAGTTCTCTGAGGCGCTCCCGGTTGTTTAATGCTTCATTAGTCTATGCGGGTGGTAAATACTCTATTATTTCCAGCTCTGAACTGCGCTATCAATACTAAACAGAACTACAAGCATGAGAGCACAAGTGATTTAAATTGTGCAATATTTCTCTTATTTTGAAAGTTGTCGTAACCCAGTCATTTGCCTGGCCATCGCGGCGTTTGTTTTACTGCGTTTTTCTTTTAATCACCTTTTATTGTTATACCTAAGTCTCTTGCATGTTCATGTTGTTCTCTTTCGAGTTCATTTTTTCTATATCTGAGCCATTGGAATTTTCCCCTATTGAAAATAGTTTTTCCCCATCCCTGCCCACCTGGAGGCTTTGCCCTCTTGTATTTTTTCGGCGCTTTCTAACGAGGTGACTTAATTGCTGATTTTTGTGTCATCCGCAGAGGATAATAAATAGCTGCGATTTGTGTTAGTACGTATCTATGTCTGTGGTGCCAGGACAGTGCCTTCGTGTAATGAATGTTTACATTTCTATGGCTAAATTGTACATGGGTTACCACTTCTATTTTTGTATTCTTTTTATTAGGAAATTGTGTATCCATTTGCCTACTTTTCCCGTTAAATCTATCGATCTTATTTTATTAGCTATCACTCCATGATCGCATTCGTCAGATGCTTTGGTGAACTTCCTGTATACCTGCTCAGCATTGAGGGATTCCTCCAAGGCCTCCGTAATTAGGTATCCCCGATGGGTTATCCTTCAGGTGGCTGCCTGATCTTTACGTTTTCTTTGTTTTTATTTTCTTCCAATTTATTGTTTTAATTTCATTAATTACACCATAGGACATAGGATACCTGCACGCGTCCTATGACCAGAGTTGCTGAGTTCATTCAAGGGAGTTAAATTGAAGTGTGTAGGAATCGAATTTCCCATTTTAACATGTAAAATGCTGTGAAAAAAAAAATCCTTAAAATCACGTTAAATATATTTCAGTTGATTTCTTGAGGACGGTTTCAATGGCCAGGATAATACCAGTTAGGTTTTGTTTCTTTGACGGCAAATTTGTCTATATAGTTAAATAGTTAATAAAATAACTTGGAATCATTGAAATTCATGCCATTACTACAGAATGAATTATCTGATCGGCTTTAAATTTCACCACTGACGTGGTTTCCTGAGCGCAAGTGTCACGCTGTTATTGTGCAATATAAATCATAATTTGCCACTTATTGAATATAAATACTATCCCTATTTATTTAATAAACTATGGAGTTGTTGTTTTCTGGCCGACTTCAAAATACTCTTCATAATGCATTCTTAAAAAAAAAAAAAAAAAAAAAAAAAAAAACAGAAGGATAGTATTTAGTGTAGGGCTTTCAAGGGCAACTATCTATTTTCCTTACAAGTTTCGTGATTTTTTTTTAGCAGTTGTTGACAGTGATTCATACACAAGGAAAATAATCAGATTCTTTTTCTTCATGTTAATTTTCAAGCATTTACAGAATCATTCAGCGAGTTCAGAAGTTCCATTTACAAACTATAGCATATATTCCTACCTTTCTCTGTGACTTCTTAAGTCTACCACATCTACATACATCGCATATACCCATATCTCAATCCATTATTATTATTATTATCAAGGGGGAGCGCTAAACCAGTATTGATTATACAGCGCCTGTGGGGGGGGGGGATGGAAGGCATTCAGGCTCAATTCAGGGAATTATATCAGATACAATTCCCAAGATCTTGAGTCCCTCACCAGCATATCACAGCCCCTCACAGAGCATTCACAGAAATACGCAGTCCCCTTGTGCGCATTTCTGTGAATGGTCCAGAAACCAATTGCTATTATATAGTTAATCTCCTTATTTTAAGTTGGTTTCCTTATTTAACACTTGAATGTTCCCAAGAAGAAGATACTTTTTGGAGTGTTTGGGATGTCTGAAAACTAGTCATTTGTTTTAGTACTTCTGGTAATGTAATGCCTCTCATGGCATTTGGTGTACATATCCCTGCCTTTACCAGAATTGGTTGTATATTTGTTGTATGTTCGATCCTGCTGTGTCCATGAATGGTATGGTTTGTCCTACTGCATTGTAGTTCTGTACCACATGCTGATTTTCTTTGTCCCTTTTTAAGGGTCTGTCATAACCTCGGTAACTCGCGTTGTATTGACGTGGTACTCTGGGCACCTGAAGTCATAACTTTCTCTGAACTGCAATGAGGATTTGCGCAAATTGGGATGAGGGTTCTGCATTCCTTGTTAAAGTGACTCTTCCCTTCCTTAACACATTAGAATATTTTCTGGTGTTTAGGTACCAGCATACTCTTCCATGTATGCAGTTCCTTTTGCATAGTACTGACACATAAACCATACCACGGGTGGGGCTTACGCGACGGTCTGGAGTTTTTGAGACTGACCGCGGGTTCGAACCCCACCCGTGGTATGGTTTGTTTGCAATCGTGTCATTACAATTTAGTGAGTCATACTGACACATGCATTTCTGTTTTCAGTGAAGAGTTCTGGACCTCCTTGTCCATCTTTATCTCAGCACATTTCTCAAGCTTGTTCTGTTACTTGTTTTTGTGCCTTTATTCTCTCTTTATCAGTCGCATTTTGATCCCTGTCATGCATCCTTAATTCCTTCTCTTCTCCACTGTGAGTATCTCCGTCTTCCACTACTTCACCTCTGTGCTCCCCACTTTTATCCTCCCAGTCATTGTATATTTCGTGGAGGCTCCTCGGAAAATTCCTCCTTCGTGATTCCCAATACTTCCCTCATACCTAACTAACTTTCTATCCATTTAGTGCAGTTCCCATTTAAGGTCATTGCTAATGGCTGTAGTAATTTTTGCATGAGAAATATAAACTTTTTGCATCACATATTACACAATTCCCTTTGCTTTTCTTCCTCGGCTCTCCCCACAAGACTCGCAAGTGTTTTTCCTGTTATTTAATTCTGAGTTTAATATCCATACTGTGGCTATATGACGGTGGGTTTAGGGTGGAGTGAGGTGGGTGGGGAATCAGTGAGTGGGTGGGTGGGGAATCAGTGAGTGGGTGGGTGCAAAGGAAGGGGAAATAGTGCGATTCAACATGAGGGTAATGAGGTATTGGTAATATATTAACATAACTTTTGTCAGAGTAATGAGGGTAATGTAGTGAAGGTGCTGTAATGCTGTTTTGAAGGTAATTAATTGAAGGTAATGTACTAGCGATTATATGTTGATTAAAGCCACGAATAGTCCGATGTGGAATATTTTGTGAATTTTGTAAGGATATTTGAAAACACTATTAGGATGTGTTGCTGTGGGCTGGTGTTGTGTTTGGTGCGGTGTCCTGAATTGTAGCCAGTGGCTAACGCGTCGGTCTGGAGTTTTATGACTCTCACACCGCGGGTTCTATCCCCGCCCACGGGATGGTTTGTTTGCAATCGTGTCATTACGATTTCGTGAGTCATGTAAGATAGTGTCTGGTGTGTAGGGTATAGTGTGCTGAAGAATGTGGTGTGGGCAGTGCGGGGTGTGTTGTAGTGCATTGTGTGGTATAGTGACTAATGCGGTGTAGAATTTAGAATGTCATGTAGGGTGACCTATAAAAAGGAATACATTCATTATCATTCAATAGTTATCTTGCCAAGATAGTTCGCACTAGGCAACTAATCTCAATAACCAGTTTCACAGAGTCCATATTTTTTACATTACACACACTCCAATAGCACTTTAACCCTTTCAGGGTCCAAGGCCATTTTTGGAAGGGGTGCGCCAGTATCCAAGAATTTTCAAACAAAAAAAATTGCTTATTTTTTCTTATGAAATGATAGAGAATCTTTTTTCTGAAGGTAATAAAACAAAAAGTACGAAATTTGATTGAAAATTGACGAAATTATGCTCTCGCGAATTTTGATGTGACAGCGATATTTACGCATCGGCAATTTTGCCGACTTTGACTCCCATTTTAGGCCAATTACATTATTCCAGTCGACCAAATTCTTAGTTATTTCACTAGTCTTACTTCTAATCTATCGATTGAGCACAAGAAATCGCCCAGTCAACTGTTTCAACTACAAAATAGTGATTGGAAATTGGTAATTTAGCCAATTTAACTCAAAGTTCAAAATATTCCAATTTCAAAATAGGGTGCAGAATAAACAATGCAGGCATTCCTGGCACTAAACTAACATTTCCTCTGTTCATTAGTTACGTTTTCAGTCTTTACAAATGAATTTCATTTTAATTTTTTATTCAGATAATGAATTTTTATTCAAACCAAAAAAATGGAAGATTTACTTTTATGCAATATTGTAATAATTGTACAAATAATGTCACCACATTTGTGAACGTATATTAGATCCACCAGCTGGCGCGTATTAGACGTGTGAGGTCATTTGTTTACTCTTCAATATCGGCAAAAATTTAACATTTCCGCTAATTTGAGCTCAGTTTAAAGCCATTTCCAATACTAAAACCAATCAAAATCATCTCTATATCTGTAATATAGCTTCCATTCTATCAAATGAGACCAAGAAATCGCAAATACAACTATAAAAATATACGAAAAAACACTGCAAAGTCGCTGTTTTAATCGAAAATTACGGTTTCAGTTTTTTTTTCTCATTATGCATTGTGTGCTGCAGGATTTGTTTTATGTGGTGCACACTTACCACATAGATGTATTCTCTCATATCTAGGCCCAAATTTACCTGAGTGAGCTGAGCTCATGACGTAGAACTACGGTTTGGACCCATAACTCAAAGCCGTAGAACTACGGCATGGACCCTGAAAGGGATCCCTAAAACCACTCGTCTCCACTTGATCTAACACGATCACGTATGCCTTCTTAACACCCTCAAACCCTTTCTGGGACGAGTTCCAACTCTCCTTTCTATCCACCCTCTATTTTGTCTACCCTTTTCTAAATGTTGAACCCACCAGAGGAACCCTTACTCTGCCCTCTGAATTATACATTTTGCAAACACACGCAGTCTTCCGCTTCTTACCATAATATTCACACCGTATATTGCTCTAAAGCATAACATCTCGACTGCTGCTCCCCTCTTCAGTGTTTACAGTATATTCTCACATCCATATCAAAGACGTAGATACAACTATGCTTAGGAATATTCCATTGTTTTACTTTCTTAGAAAAACTTATCATTACAGACACCTCAGTTCTACATCTTTTTTTTTTCATCTATTCTTTGGTTTGCAATGTTTTTCATAGACCCATCGTCCGACACGCCCACCACGAAATACATAAATACATTCAGATTCTCCATATCTCCTTCTCGAATGTGGTATCCATATTTCCTTTACAGAAACTTGTTTTGTTATCCTCATCCACTTCTTGATGATACGTTCATTTTCAATATCTTCCATTTACACATCTTTCCAAATTATTCCACCAGTGAGACACGTATGCAACAGAGTAGGCTTCTTAAATACAAAGGTAGCAAGCAGCCTTTACCTTAACCTCTAACCATTTTACTTTCCAAGGCTATTTTCTCTCAAGCATTTCTTTCATTATTAATCTCTCTCTCTCTCTCTCTCTCTCTCTCTCTCTCTCTCTCTCTCTCTCTCTCTCTCTCTCTCTCTCTCTCTCTCTCTCTCTGTAACTGTTGTACGCATCAAAATTGGCTGTTAAAAACCTCGTTGATTCTCTCAGGGTCTTTTCTCTCACACTTCCTCCCTCACCTTGGATACGTTTTTCAAGTGAGAATGGTTAGGCATGAGAGGGACTCGACCTCTCAATGATTACATTCTTCTACAAGTGTACTACACCTCCTGACAGTATATAAGCCTCCATACTGGTGCTTCAACTTCACATTGCTTCAGACTATGGAACAAAAACTCTTTTCCAGGCTGAGGGGCTGACCACCTCAAAACTGTCTTCAAGGGTGATGGACTGATTACATAGTCTTCACATATCTACTGCCTTTACAAATATTTCTTTATTCGACTGAAGAAGCTTACAGTGTAGGCGAAATGTTTCGAAATATATACCTAACTGTTGCACATGTACTCACCTAGTTGTGGTAGAAGGGGTCGAGCCACAGCTCATGGCCCATCCTCTTCACTGGTCGCTACTAGGTCACTCTCCCTGCTCCATGAGCTTTATCATAGCTCTTAAAGCTATGTTTAGATCCTGCCTCCACTACATCACTTCCCAGACTATTCCACTTCCTGACAACTCTGAGACTGAAGAAATACTTCCTAACACCCCTGTGATTCATCTGAGTCTTCAACTTCCAACTGTGACCCCTTGTTGCTGTGTCCCATCTCTGGAACATCCTGTCTCTGTCCACCTTGTCGATTCTTTTCAGTATTTTACATGTCGTTATCATATCCCCCATATTTCTCCTGTCTTCCAGTGTCGTCAGGTCGATTTCCCTTATCCTCTCCTTATTGGACATCTTTGCATCTTTACGTGCTTGGCTAGGTGTGGGATCCAAACTGGTGCTGCATACTACAATATAGGCCTGACATGCACGGTGTACATGGTGCTGAACGATTCCTTAATGAGGTGTTAGGTTTGCTAGTCGCCCAAATGCTGCAGCAGTTATTTGGTTAATGTGCGCCTCAGATGTGCCTGGTGTTATATTCACCCCAAGATCCTTTTCCTTGAGTGAGGTTTGTAGTCTCTGGCCCCCTAGACTGTACTCCATCTGCAGTCTTCTTTGCCCTTCCCCAATCTTCGTGACTTTGCACTTGGTGGGTTGAACTGTCCAGATTTCTTTTTAGTTCTGCCTGGTCCTAATCCGACTGAATTCTTCTCATTAACTGCACATCATCTGCAAACAGGGACACTTCTGAGTCTATTCCTTCCATCATGTCGTTCACATATACCAGAAACAGCATAGGTCCTAGGACTGACCCCTGTGGAACTCTTCTCGTTACTGGCGCCCACTCTGACACCTCGCCACTTACCACGACTCGCTGATGTCTTCCTGACAGGTATTCCCTGATCCATTGCAGTGCCTTCCCTGTTATATCTACCTGATATTTCGGCTTTTACTACTACTTTTGCACTAATCTCTTGTGTGGAATTGTGTCAAAAGCCTTCTTACAGTCCAAGAAAACGTAGTTTACCCACCCCACTCTCTCTCTTGTCTTATTGCTGTCACGTTGCCATTGAACTCCAGTAGGTTTGTGACACAAGATTTCTCGTCCCTGAAACCGTGCTGGTTGTCGTTGATAAGCTCATTCCTTTCTAGATGCTCACCAATCTTTTCCTGATAATCTTCTCCATGACTTTGCATAATATTCATGTTAGTGACACTGGTCTGTAGTTTCGTGTTTCTCCTTTTTTAAAAATTAGAACTACATTTGCTGTCTTCCATACCTCAGGTAGTCGCCCTGTTTCGATAGATGTGTTGATGATTGTTGTCAGTGGCACACAGAACGCCTCTTCTCCCTCCCTGAGGACCCACGGAGAGATGCCCGGCCCCATCGCATTTGAGGTATCTAGTTCACTCTTCACCTCCTCCTCGGTTGTATGTATTGTGTACAACACTTGATGGTGTACTCCACCTCTGCGTCTTTCTGGAGTCCCTTCTGTTTCCTCTGTGAATACTTGTTTGAATCTCATGTTGAGTTCCTCACATACTTCTCGGTCGTTTCTTGTGATCTTCCCTCCTTCCTTTCTCAGCCTGATTACCTGGTCCTTGACTGTTGTTTTCCTCCTGATGTGGCTGTACAACAGCTTCGGGTCAGATTTTGCTTTCGCTGCTAAGTCATTTTCGTATTGTCGTTGGGCCTCCCTTCTTACCTGAGTATATTCATTTCTTGCTCTACTATTGTTCTCCTTATTCTCTTGGGTCCTTTGCCTTCTATACTTTTTCTATTCTCTAGCGCACTTGGTTTTAGCCTCTCTACACCTCTGGGTTTACCATGGGCTCATCCTCTGCTTCTCGTTATTTCTGTTACCCTTGGGTACAAACCTCTCTTCAGCTTCCTTGCATATTGTTGTCACAGCCAGTTCTCTGTCCCACTGAACCTCGTGTAGAAATTTCTTCTTGTCTGTGTAGTCTTGTAGTTTGCTTTCGTTCATCCTGCCCTTCCTGCTTCCCTCTCCACTAATAACTCTGTTATATATTCGAAGCTTAGAATCATGTTGTCAATAGCCCCAAGAGGTCTTTCATATATGTGATGTCCTCAAAATCTGCGCTACTCAAGGTGAATACTAGGTCCAATCTTGCTGGTTAGTTATTTCCTCTCTCTGGTATTGTCCCTTACGTGTTGGTACATGAAGTTTTCAAGTACCACTACTATCATCTTAGCCCTCCAATTTTCTGCGCCCCATGTGGCTCCAGGGTTTTCCCAGTCAATTTCCTTGTGATTGAAGTCACCTACTATCAGTAGCTTTGCCCTGCTCGCATGAGCCCTTCTGGCCACTTCAGCCAGTGTGTGAACCATCTCTCTGTTACTCTCATCATATTCTTGCCTTGGCCTCCTGCTGTTCTGTAGTGATTTATACATCACTGCAATTACCACCTTGGGACCTCCAGACTGAAGTGTTCCTATTATGTAGTCTCTTGCTTCTCCTCTGTCTCCTCTCTCCAGCTCATCAAAATTCCATTGATTTTTGATGAGCAGTGCCACTCCTCCACCCCCTCTGTTCCCTCTGTCTTTCCTCAGGATCTGATACATAGTCTAGAAAACGTCATTACACACTATATTATATGTCGTAAATTTATTTATATTCTTTTTTTTTCCTCCTTAAAATACGTGTTACATACTATCAAAACATTTTATATACATTATTAGAGAACAACATTATCATCTATGAATGGCACTCCAAACTTACCTTCAACACTCTCTCCCAAATAACTTTATAGGTCATCCTCAACAATTATTCTCTCACTTGGTTTAAAACTACTGAAACGCTTTCTTAACTCCTAAAATCCCTCTCCTCTACAACTTGTCTTCCCCCAAGTGCATAATTAATTTCTGTAGCCCACATCTCCCATCACACTTTTAATTTAATCCATCTGTTATCTGAATTAAAACACTTAACGATGTTTTAGCTGTGCGATGTTTGATGGTGTAAATGTGAAGTATTGGTATAGAAAAGCGACAAGATGAAGAGCAGGCCTATTGACCCATGTTGCAGGCCTATTAACCCATGTTGTAGGTACAATGACGTTTTACTCAAGATTGATCCCCATAAAGTATTAATGAAGGTTAGTACTGAGATTTCGTGTCCTAAGTGCCTAAGTGCAATCTTGATGTCTTACTCACCATGGGGAGGGGGATGTAATTCTATGGCAGAGTGACTATTGAATCACTCTGCGCCATAGGTAATGTTGAATATAGTGCTGTGAGGTATCTTGCTAATGTTAAAGCATATGGAGTGTAGGCTCGTGTCATCTAAACTCCCGCAAAAAAATGATAAATATCCTGAGATGATTCACCTTTACACATCCACTGCCCCTCAACTTTAATCTTCACTGGAACTCCACCTTAAATCTTTACCTCTAGTTTGACTTATATATCTGCGTTAGTCATTGCAACTTAGAGCGACAGTATTGGTGACTATTTTACTATTCACTGTTCTTAAGTTAAAATGCTAAATATCGAGAGAAAAAAAGCAAGGAACATAAAACATGGAAAGGATTAATGACGAGGCAAATAGCTGTGGCAAGGGACAAAAACTTTAACCCAAATAAGAAATTTAAATTGACCCTTTACCACGAAGACCACACCAACTGTATACGACTACACAGAGAAAGTGAGAGAACAATTAGTCATGCTAAACAGGAGTTTGAAAGACGAACTGCACGAAAAGTTAAGAGGTAACCCGAAAAAGTTCTTCAGATCCGTCAGGTGGAGAGAAAGAAAAAGGTTAGAGCAACGCAATGAATTGAAGTTTTAAATCGATACCGGAAGAATAATAAACACGTAGGTTGCAGCCTTTAAGTTCTATTTACAACTGAACACAACAGCAAAGTTTCCAAGCCTCAGATTTTGTTTTTGAGACCTGACTGACAAGCTGCGTGCTAACGAAATTAACTACCTTGACATATTAACAAACTTAATATTAACAGACCATCTGCACCAGACGAACTGCCTCTCAGAGTTACAAAAGAATGTGGATACTTATCCTACCCACTAACAGCAAAATTTTAGAAGCAGGTAAGGTACCAAGAGACAGGAAGCTAGAACATGTTACCCAAGACTCACTGCGTTACCTATCGTCCCATCAACAAAATAGTAATCTTCAATGGAGAGTATGTAGACTTATAATTAGGGACTAGACAGTTAATTTTCTGGAAAATAAAAAAAAATAATATCCGGAAAACAGCAGGATGGGAAAAATCCCCACAGAAGTAATGTAATCAGAATTCGCAAAGGTATGCCATCGAAGATTGCTGGCTAAAATCAAAGCCCATGGTATGTGAGACAGATTTCGTACCTGGATAAATGGCTGGCTTACAAACTGGAGACAAAGGGAAAGGTTTGTCTGAGTAGCTAGATGTAAAGAGTGGAGTGCCTCAGGAGCTGAGAGAGCCATTTATTTCACTATCTTTGCCTCATATACCCATATATACCATACACGACAGTTAATTTAGATAGAATTAGGTAGTTCTCGACAGATGGTCTCGGTGTTGACTCTAGATTCCCGTGTATTTACTTTTATTAGTGTTCTACATGTACCCATAAGTAAACACAAACAAAAACACTAATTTGCGCTATGATAAGAAAATTCAAGTTAAATCCAGCCAAGGCACTTACGAGGCACTTACCAGGCACATACCGCCACTAACAGACCTGAATTAGAGAACAGTTCTCTAAAGTGTACTCCCAATTGAGTGTGTGTACTCACGTAATTGTGGTTGCAGGGGTCAAGACTCAGCTCCTGGTCCCGCCTCTTCACTGACCGCTACTGGGTATGTGTGTGTGAGACAGACAGACAGACAAAGTGTGTCCCTTGGAGATGGAAAAACATGAACGAGGTTGAAACAGCTTGTACATCAAACAAAAGATATTCCGATTTTTGTATCAGCAATAAATTTGAGGTTAAGGGAAACTGGTTGAGAGAGAGTAACTTGATCGAAACGAAGGAAATATACAGGTGCAGAACGAGTTTTTATTGTAATACCATTAAATCTTTACCATAAAGCTCGTTTGGAAAGTTTTGATAATTTCCCTATGATTTAAATGAAATAATTGGTAGGTATAATAATGTTCAGCATTACCCACCTGCATTATTATATAATGTGACTTTTAAAATATGGTGAGTAGGAGAACCAACATATTCAATACAGTTATATAATGAAATAATCTAATCAGGTGAAGTGGAATTATTGTAATATTGTACGAATTAATATTCTAATAAGGAAAATGGATACACACCCAGAAATATCACTAAATTTGAATAAACACGTGTGTACAAAATAGGAGAGTAGATAAACAAATATGGAGGTACGAGATGAGGTCAGAGTTCACGAATATTTCATTAACCAAAGTGACCGATAGGAATATTATCGTCGAATTTTGTAATAGTTAATAGGAAATACATCTGGAAGGTTCCAGATATATAAAGAAATTGAAGAAATGATGGTATGGACGGAAAACGTATGGAATGGGGGCAATGTCTACTACCACGAGTACCTCTAAATTATTTAGGTTCACCTCCCAGGGTGCATTACCAACCACACACCAGGTGAGGTTACTTTATATTGGCCAATTTTCTCACAGTCTTATCGGGGGAGGCGTTAAGATAGACCAGCAATGTAATAAATTGGTAAGTTTAAGAGTTTTAATCTATGAAATAATTTGATTAATTAAAAACTGGTAGACAAAATAAAATACGTAAATAAGTAAAGTTCACTTAAATTCATAGTTATACAGTCCATTTATTATTCAGTTTCACTGGCGTAAATTTTCATAGTAAATATTCAGGAAATATGTTCCTAATCCAGGGTGCTGGAGCTAGATGAGGAGCTGAGACAGTGTTCCTAAAGTCCCACAAGTCACCAAGATACATCAACATCAGTAAGTTGCAATTTGTTTGTGTCAGGAGTTCTCCCCAAGTGTGGGTGGAATATTAATTTCGAGGTTGTGTTCTTGTGACCCACCCCCCTCCCCCTCCCCCCCAGTTTGTTTTGCACCTGTGTCGTCTTCAATTCTATCCGTTTATAATTATATTCAACGAAGAAAAATATATGCGAGCAAAGAATTTATAAATTGAAGTAAATGTTTACAGATGAGGACACAAGACCTGCCGAGATGTATACAAATAACAATAAGCTACGGTAAGAGAAGAGATGCTGTTCATTAAGATTTGGGAAGAGGTAAACAGAATTTACTCAGCAGGAGATGATTAAGCATCCTCGTGGATGTTGGGGAACTTTGCCACTGTCTTAGCTCAACCATTTCACCTGTTATTTATGAAGTCACTGACATTGGAAAGATTCTAAGAGGATTGAAAAGTTTCTTTAAAGGATTGGAAGGAATCTCGAGGGATTTTGAATGTGCAATATTGCTACTCTTTTTCAAAGAGTTTATAATAATCCAACAAAATATAGACTAGTATCGTTACCTAGTATAACTTGTAATATTGAAAAATGTTTTGTAATATGTTTGGCCATTCATCGTAAGCAATACAGTAAAGGAGGCTCGATACTCCTTCTGGTAAGATAGGCACATAGCGTTATTCATCTAAAGGAATAAATAAAAATGATGTTCCAGCAGGACAGACCTGATAATCTCCAAGAAAAACAACTAAAATAATTCTGACGAGGTAAGAAAAAGTGTATTCTTTTGGCTTTGAATAATGGAGAAAGCGACTGATAACAGACTGGCTAATGTCACTTGGGAGGCCCAAACTTAAATTAATTTTTTTTTTATGGAAAACAAGAGAAGAATAGTTGCTGAACGATGGTATTGATCATTGTTGGTCCTTCAGTGTGGATGCCTTGATGCTGGTGAAGGGCTCTTGATTCAAGGAACTGGAGCTGTCTTCCCTTTTCGGATTAATCCTGATACCCCCTGCCATTCCCATTCCACAGGCACTCTTTAACTCTTACGGGATTAGAGCTAATAAAATATATAAAATGCAGTAATAATACTTTTTAAGGGGTGGAGCTTACAGTGGAGTGACACACGGATCAGCCAATTTATATATATATATATATATATATATATATATATATATATATATATATATATATATATATATATATTTAGGTTCACCTCCCAGTGTGCATTACAAAACACACAGCAGGTGAGGTTACTTGGTATTGCTTTAGTCTGCCCAGATTGACATATTTCCTAAGATGTGCACCTTCATATAACCCTATATTGCATGATTATGACAGTATCCTGAGGCACTGGAGTGACTAGACTCCAGTGCAGACGGTCCTCTGAGAAATTACTTGCAGGGACATCCTCCTCTTTTCTGCAATTTTGCAAGCTTCTGATGTGTTGATTGCAACACGAAAGGCCTAGAGCTATTATTCTACTCCCCCCGTGGTTGTTTTGCATCCTGTATCGCTTGGTTTGCGATATTTTTGCAATTTATATATATATATATATATATATATATATATATATATTATATATAATATTGTCAGGACAACTTTAATGGGGAGGTAAAACTGGGAAGACTAAACTAGAATTAAAGATTAGATGAATAAAGAGAAATTAGGGGAGAATGAGCCTGGGATATTATTTTTAAATGCAATATATTTTGATAAATTGAGATAATGGTAGAGCAGAATATGGTTTACTTATAAAGAAAACATTATTGCTTAAATGAAATATTTATATGCTATACGTGAGACCAGATAGTGTGTATGGTGTGTGTCTGTGGACTAACAGTCATAAGGAAAATAACATAGATAAATAACTTGCAATTATAAACTAGACACATATGCAACAGTTCGACTAGTGGATGGTACCACTATGACCCCGCCTCCTCCTGCTTCGCCTCACCTGACTACAGTATATAAGCCACATATATGGCTCTACGCTGTACTTTCTACAAGATTGATGGACTGAACACATCGACTCCAGGCCGAGGGACTGATTACCTCAAACTCCTCCTCTCTTTACACCTTTCTGCTTTGTATTGGACTGATGAAGCCACTGTGTGGCGAAACGTTTTCTCAATAAAGATACCCAAGTGTTACATATGTGTCTAATTTATAACTTGTCGGTTCTCTAAACCATTCGTCTACAGTTTGCAGTTAGACTGGCCCTTAAGATGCTGGTGAATATCTCTTGATCCAAGAGAATAAAGCTTCTCCTCTTCCTCCGACCCAATATAATTATCTCCCATGACCCAGGAGGTGCATAACTACTACGTGTTAAGCACTTCACCAGAAATATAATAATAACTAGCAAGACAGGAGGTTCGTAAGTTTGCATGGCTGACATTTGTGTAAAAAAAAGTTGAAATTCCACTGCTACAAATACAACTGAAAATATATATCATAATATTTCCCAGAAGATTGTGAATAACGTAATTGAGAACTCGAGGATACAAGGCGAATATTGTTAGAAATATTAAATGTTAGGAATATATCTAAGATCAATAAAAGAGATTTTTGAGTAATACATTAAGAGGATTGACTGAAGCAGCTGTGTGTCCATAGCCTGGATTAGATGATTGGATGATTACTTGTGAGGGTAAAATAACAATAACAATGTTCACTTTCCGTAGACGGGTAGTAGGTAGCTGCTAGTAGAGACCCCCCCCCCTACACACACACACACACACGAGGAAAAAAAAAAGTTTAAATAGTTCATGGAGAATTTAAAAGACTCATCGAGCAAAACTAATCATAATGTACATTATTCCTAGCATGACATTTTAAGTACCTATACAGGGAAGGCTCAATAAGGACTCTATTTACACAGACTGTATCTCTAAGATACTCTGCTAGAGAAGGAATGATTTCATAATTAAGCGAATTTTGATTTATCAGCTGTGTGTTGCTGTCATATTCTCTATGGTAACTGCGTAGTGGGGACAACAGGTAAATATGTTACCCAGTGTTATTCCATCACATACTGTAAGATGGATATCGAATAGTGACGAAATCCGTCAGCCTGAGTTACGAGTCGTCAGTTAGGCATTGAGTCATCAGTTAGGCATTGAGGATATAATCACATATTCCACTGAGGGGTTCAGCAGCTCTGCTGGAACCTCAAAGCTTTCGTTCCAGCAGAGCTTCAGTTTCTATACCCTGGGCATCACCATTTCTTTGGATGGCCTATCCCATACACGGAAGCAATGGTATTTTTACTAATATATCTACATCATAGAGCTGGGTAACAAAAAATATATATAGGGGAGGAAAAAAGAGTAGAGGGGACAAATTTGTACCACATCATATCTAAATATGATGCAAATTCATTGTTGTAGTAGCCTTTTGACATTTTAAGGCCGCATTATACTTCACCTGTACTAAACATCATCTAAATGTAGGATGACCCAAAATAAGAGGCCAGGTCGCTATTATAGAACGGGTGGGAGTGGGAGAAAGGGAGAGAAATGAGTCAAGAAGTGAGGGAGAAACTTTAATAGGGAGGAAAACAGAGGACAGAAGGAGAGATGGATGTAGGAAGGGAAGAAGGGGATGGGATGGAGGATAAACAGACGGACTGATTGAGAAATCGAAGTATGAAAGTAGGACCACAGCGAGTGATGAAAGAAAGGTATGGAGGGACGTGTATAAGAGGGTGAGGAAGAAGGGAAAATTCCGAAGGGGAATGGAAGAGACTGAAGAAAGGGAAAAGGAAATAAAGACAGGAAAGATAAATGAATGAACAGTGATAAGAGAATATATAATGTAACTGCAATGAAACATAAAAATTTGTCAACTGAGTAAATGACTTTATAGATACGCTAAACAAGACACAAATGTCGGAATATTTGCAATATCCTATCGCATTAAAATTTGTGATACTGGTGAGAGAGAGAGAGAGAGAGAATGCACAAAATGTGTGCATTGGAAAGAGAAAGGGCAAAATAAGGGAAAAAGAGTAATGAACGTAAATGGAGGGCAAGTGGGAGAGGAGAGGAACACCCTGAGAGCTGTGTGCTGCCCCCAGTGGAGCAGCAAGGTGTATGCCTGGGTGACTTTCTGCAACAAACTGGAATAATTGATACTCGAATAGTAGTGGTGCGGGAGAGCACGACCCTCTGATGTCTCTAATGGAATATACTCCCCTCTCCCTCTCTCCAAGTTTGCGTGCCTAAGTGTATGACATTCTTTATTTACCGAAAGACGAAAATGTGTTCACCATCACTCATTCCACAGCCGTTCTTTCAGAAGTGCATGAACTTCTCACTCCAGGCATCCATATAATGGCTAAACATATCCTTCCACCTTTCAATCCAACTTTCTCCATTTTCAACTCTTATAAACGATTATCCTGAACGTCTTCATAGATACAACCTTCATGACAGTGAAGCAGCACAACATATTCCAAAAACAACCAACATCTATTCACTCTTATGTACAGGCTGGTCGCTCAATCATTTTTATAAGTTAGGTAGGTTAGGTAAGGTTTGTCAGGAAACAGAAGAAGCGTTTCCTAAAATTTTCAAATCCTCAGTTACATAGCTTTCTCTTCCTTCTAGTAAGATTTTTTTGTAAGTTAAAAACATTATCAAAGAAAGTGCAGATTTTTGAGGGAACTCACTGCCTGCCTTCTGTTACCTTGTAGAACTCCAGTAGGTTGCAACACAGGATTTACTATCTCTAAAGCCGTGCAGGCTGTCATGTATTAACCCATTCCTTTTTAGGTATTTCACTACTCTTCCTGACAATTTTCTCCATACCTTTACATACTCTGCATATCAGTGACACTGGTCTGTGTCTTTTCTTAAAAACTGGGACTATATTTGCTGTCTTCCACACTTTCGGCAGTTGTCCTGTGTCAATAGACTTCTTGAGGATTGTTGCTAGAGGAACACATATTACCTGTGCTTCCTCTCTCATGATCCACAGAGATATTATCTGGTCCCACCACCTTCAAGGCATCTAGCTCACACAGTGACTTCTTCTCCCCAGTTGTATGTATTGTGTTCAGTGCTCGATGGTGCACACTACCATTTCGGTTTACTGGTGGCCTTCCTGTTTCTTCTGAAAATATCTCCCAAAATCCTATGCTGAACTCCTCACAGACTTCTTTATCATTCCTTGTGAGCTTCCCTCCTTCCTTCTTCAACCTGATTTCATGGTTCTTCACTGCTGTATGTCTCCTGATGTGGCTATATATCAAATTTGGGTCGGATTTGGCTTTCGATGCGATGTCGTTCTGAAAATGACGATGAGGCTCTCCTCTTCTTACCTCATTCATATACTTTTCTGGTTCTTTGACTCGGTTCCTTGTTTACCTGAGTTCTTCACCTTCTATACTTTTTCCGTGTTCTAGCACTTGAGCTTTAGCCTCTCTACACCTCTGCGTAAACCATGGCTCACTCTGTTCTTCCCATTGTTTCTTTTGCTCCTGGGTACGAATTTCTCCTCTGCCTCACTGCGCTTCCCCGTATCATACACCATCTCATTCACTTTCTTCCCCTCTAGTTCTTATTCAAACTGCAGCTCATTCAGGAATTACTTCATGCCTGTGTAGTCCCTTTAAAGTTTGGCTTTTCACACCCCTCCCCACTGTGACTTCCACAAGGTTTTCGAAACTCTTCTTACCCATGCATATTCGTGTCTGGCTCTTCTAAGTTTCCAGAGTCCTTTGTCTTCTATATTGTTTCCATGCTCTAACACATTTACCTTTGGCCTCCTCCCCAGGCACCGCTGATTGAACCATAGTATCACTGGTCTTCCCGTCGCTTCTGATGCTTCTGAGTAGAATAATAATCTTTATACTAGTACATGACAGCTGACATCAGTGACATACTATATAGAAAGCCCCACGTCATGCAGAACATTTCGGTCACCTTAGGTTAATTTTGTCCCCAGGATGCGACTCACACCAGTCGGCTAACACCCAGGTACCTACTTACTGCTAGGTGAACAGGGACAGCAGGTGTCTTAAGGAAACATGTCCAGTATTTCCAGGTGTGTTTGTACGCTTCAGCTGGAGGCTGGAAACGTAGTGCTCGGGACAGGGAAAGGTACAAAACCTTAATTAAAAACTAATATTGGATATGTGAGCAGTGAGTTGCAACCTCACTTCGTATAAAAACAACATTGGGCATGTGGGTACGCAAGTGAACAACAGAAGGTTGGGTAAGCTACAGGGGTTGATTTGGGTGTGGTTTGGCGGCGGGAGGATAGATGGGAGGGCCGTTGAGGGATTGGTTGAAGAGCGAGTGGGTAGATGAGGATGCAGCGAATAGGAAGGTAGTCAAGGGAGCGGCAATGTTATGGAGGAAGGGATGTTGGAGGGAAGCCACAGGTTAAGGTGGAGGGTTGTTGGAGGACAGTTTCAGCCATGTCAACAAAGTTTGCTCCCCGCCACAAGTTAGGTCTTACAGCCGCCGCCCCAACCCAAGGTGCCGTTAACAAGAGTTATTATCAACGAGGCTTCGCAAACTCCTCTGACAATGTCCCGTTTCTTGCAACTTCTGCTAAAGTTATGCAGGAATATTTTGAGTGCTGTATAACTCGCCTATCTTATCTCCCTCTCCATGATCCTATCATTCATCTTGCCTCATTTTTGTTGCTCACTTTATTAGGTATCGTCTGAAAGCGGATTCCAATAGTGGTTGTCAGGATATTTATTTTCTTCCTAAAGATATTCTGTGCGATCTGCTGCTAGTTTGTTGACATTTTCACTTGCTGTGTTGATAACTGGTTAAATGTTCACATTTTGTGCACACAGCTTCTGGAGGCTGCTATCCAACACCTTCATGGCTTTCTTAATGTGCATATAAATATATCAATAATGACACTGCGACTAGCCGATGATTCGAGCCCATGGGTTCGAATCCTCGGCTAGTCGCAGTGTTATTATCGATTCAAAACCACTCGTTCGTGGTTACAATAATATATATATATATATATCTGTATCAGTAGTATTTTGATACATGTTTATTAAGTTTTCTGCAGACATAGCGGTATTTGTATGTTTATATGTATATTTAGAAAAAAATGTGTTTATATATACTGCTATATATTTTTAAATATCCGCCGGAAACTATATTTCTGTAATTTCACATACTATTTTAATATGAGTAAATCATATCAACTGAGAAAACAGCTGAGAGAAAATCTTAGTGGAAATAAAAAGCGTTGAAATATACGTATTAAGAAATTATTTAACAATCAGTAATACAAAAATTGAATGTATGTACAATATAATTCGAAGAAAATAACTCTAATTTTTGCAAACATTAAATAACCCAGCAGGTTAAGTGGTGTCTCCTGTAAATATATTTTATAAGACAATATTCTCTTCCTAGCAGAAAATGATATTATACAACACATGCTGTATAGCTGGACCGTATATTAGGTTTAAAACCTATCGACTGCACGAAGATCATTAAAAGCTGCATGTAACCTGTACATCACCCGTCAAAAATCACATTAATCTCTTGAACAGAGATGACGGACAGTTGACTGTTGGGTTAATGGGGCTTACAGCATGTCGACACGCGAGAACCATTAAGGCTGCATCTCAGCTCTTGAATACCATTCAAGAATACTTTAATCCTAAATATGCGTGTATATGTACTGTTCCTCTCGGTACAGAAATATACTCAGCAGAATAGTACCAAAGTGTACCTGGACACCACAGGATGTAAATACCAGTGCACTCAACATAACGAGGAAAATGGGGGTTATATATTCTAGTCACCATTAAAACACAAGAAAGTAAAGTTTTTATGTTATAAAAGTTATTTAGAAGGACTAGTGTGTCCTCTCCGCCAGAGAATTAAGTTAAGGTTGTAATGGCAATGTTTTGCGTAAAACTGAAAAAGTCTTTTATGTGTGGAGCAGCTGTGGGTTGACTGGTGCAGCCAGGGCTGGAGGCTTCTGGTGCAGTCAGGGCTGGAGGCTGCTGGTGCAGCCAGGGCTGGAGGCTGCTGGTGCAGTCAGGGCTGGAGGCTGCTGGTGCAGCCAGGGCTGGAGGCTGCTGGTGCAGTCAGGGCTGGAGGCTTCTGGTGCAGCCAGGGCTGGAGGCTGCTGGTGCAGCCAGGGCTGGAGGCTGCTGGTGCAGTCAGGGCTGGAGGCTGCTGGTGCAGCCAGGGCTGGAGGCTGCTGGTGCAGCCAGGGCTGGAGGCTGCTGGTGCAGCCAGGGCTGGAGGCTGCTGGTGCAGTCAGGGCTGGAGGCTTCTGGTGCAGCCAGGGCTGGAGGCTGCTGGTGCAGCCAGGGCTGGAGGCTGCTGGTGCAGCCAGGGCTGGAGGCTGCTGGTGCAGTCAGGGCTGGAGGCTGCTGGTGCAGCCAGGGCTGGAGGCTGCTGGTGCAGCCAGGGCTGGAGGCTTCTGGTGCAGCCAGGGCTGGAGGCTGCTGGTGCAGTCAGGCTGGAGGCTGCTGGTGCAGCCAGGGGTGGAGGCTGCTGGTGCAGCCAGGGCTGGAGGCTGCTGGTGCAGCCAGGGCTGGAGGCTGCTGGTGCAGCCAGGGCTGGAGGCTGCTGGTGCAGTCAGGGCTGGAGGGCTAGCCAGGCTAGCGTGGCAGTCAGGGCTGGAGGCTGCTGGTGCAGTCAGGGCTGGAGGCTGCTGGTGCAGCCAGGGCTGGAGGCTGCTGGTGCAGCCAGGGCTGGAGGCTGCTGGTGCAGTCAGGGCTGGAGGCTGCTGGTGCAGCCAGGGCTGGAGGCTGCTGGTGCAGCCAGGGCTGGAGGCTGCTGCTGCAGCCAGGGTAGGAGGCTGCTGCTGCAGCGAGGGATGGAGGCTGCTGGTGCAGCCAAGGCTGGAGGCAGCTGCGGCAGTCAGGGATGGTGACTGCTGCGGCAGTCAGGGATGGTGACTGTTGCGGCAGTCAGGGATGGTGACTGTTGCGGCAGTCAGGGATGGTGACTGTTGCGGCAGTCTGGGATGGTGACTGTTGCGGCAGTCTGGGATGGTGACTGTTGCGGCAGTCTGGGATGGTGGCTGCTGAGGCAATCAGGGATGGTGACTGCTGCTGCTGCTAGGGCTGGTGACTGCTGCTGCTGCTAGGGCTGGTGATTGCTGCTGCAGCTAAGGATGGTGACTACTGCTGCAGTAAGGGATGGTGACTGCTACAGCCCGGGCTGGTGACTGCTGCTGCTACAGCACGGGCTGGTGGCTGCTGCTGCAACAGCCTGGGCTGGAGACTGCTGTTGCAGCCAGAGTTTTGGGTGACTAATGTAACCAGGGTTTTGGTTGACTGCTGTAACCAGGGTTTTTGGGTGACTGCTTCAACCACGGTTTTTGGGTGACTGCTGTAACCAGGGTTGCGGGTGACTGCTGTAACCAGGGTTGTGGTGGTTGCTTCTGGTATTGATAAATGGCGTTGTTCTTCAGTAATATAACTCGCCCACCGCTGCAGGTAGACGAACTGACGAACATTGTTCAAGTTATCGCTTATGACAGCTATGACTAGATGCATTTTTTTTTTTTTTACGTTATGCCTGGCGCTGGCCAGTTGTTGACTCACAGAGCAGCAACGGAAGATTAGTTCTTCAGAGCTCGGTATATTTGATTATGGTTAAACAATTAACTGTGGTATCCCCCATTTTTTTAGGTTGGGTCCATTTGTGAGGTACGTCTGAATTTTGTGATGTGAGGATGTTGAGTGACTTGCTACTCATGTGGCACCGTCACGACGGTGTACGAATGAGGAAGAGTGCGCTTGACTTTGTCTAGTCACGTCCATGAGGGAGGTACTACTCACTAGATCTGTCAAGTCACGTCCATGAGGGAGGTACTACTCACTAGATCTGTCAAGTCACGTCCATGAGGGAGGTACTACTCACTAGATCTGTCAAGTCACGTCCATGAGGGATGTACTACTCACTAGATCTGTCAAGTCACTTCCATGAGGGAGGTACTACTCACTAGATCTGTCAAGTCACGTCTATGAGGGAGGTACTACTCACTAGATCTGTCAAGTCACGTCCATGAGGGAGGTACTACTCACTAGATCTGTCAAGTCACGTCCATGAGGGAGGTACTACTCACTAGATCTGTCAAGTCACGTCCATGAGGGATGTACTACTCACTAGATCTGTCAAGCCACTTCCATGAGGGAGGTACTACTCACTAGATCTGTCAAGTCACGTCCATGAGGGAGGTACTACTCACTAGATCTGTCAAGTCACGTCCATGATGGAGGTACTACTCACTAGATCTGTCAAGTCACGTCCATGAGGGAGGTACTACTCACTAGATCTGTCAAGTCACGTCCATGAGGGAGGTACTACTCACTAGATCTGTCAAGTCACGTCCATGAGGGAGGTACTACTCACTAGATCTGTCAAGTCACGTCTATGAGGGAGGTACTACTCACTAGATCTGTCAAGTCACGTCCATGAGGGATGTACTACTCACTAGATCTGTCAAGTCACTTCCATGAGGGAGGTACTACTCACTAGATCTGTCAAGTCACGTCCATGAGGGAGGTACTACTCACTAGATCTGTCAAGTCACGTCCATGAGGGAGGTACTACTCACTAGATCTGTCAAGTCACGTCCATGAGGGAAGAACTACTCACTAGATCTGTCAAGTCACGTCCATGAGGGAGGTACTACTCACTAGATCTGTCAAGTCACGTCCATGAGGGAGGTACTACTCACTAGATCTGTCAAGTCACGTCCATGAGGGATGTACTACTCACTAGATCTGTCAAGTCACGTCCATGAGGGAGGTACTACTCACTAGATCTATCAAGACACGTCCATGAGGGAGGTACTACTCACTAGATCTGTCAAGTCACGTCCATGAGGGAGGTACTGCTCACTAGATCTGTCAAGTCACGTCCATGAGGGAGGTACTGCTCACTAGATCTGTCAAGTCACGTCCATGAGGGATGTACTACTCACTAGATCTGTCAAGCCACTTCCATGAGGGAGGTACTACTCACTAGATCTGTCAAGTCACGTCCATGAGGGAGGTACTACTCACTAGATCTGTCAAGTCACGTCCATGAGGGATGTACTACTCACTAGATCTGTCAAGTCACGTCCATGAGGGAGGTACTACTCACTAGATCTATCAAGACACGTCCATGAGGGAGGTACTACTCACTAGATCTGTCAAGTCACGTCCATGAGGGAGGTACTGCTCACTAGATCTGTCAAGTCACGTCCATGAGGGAGGTACTGCTCACTAGATCTGTCAAGTCACGTCCATGAGGGATGTACTACTCACTAGATCTGTCAAGCCACTTCCATGAGGGAGGTACTACTCACTAGATCTGTCAAGTCACGTCCATGAGGAGTACTCTCACTAGATCTGTAAAGTCACGTCCATGAGGAGTACTATCACTAGATCTGTCAAGTCACGTCCATGAGGGATGTACTACTCACTAGATCTGTCAAGTCACGTCCATGAGGGAGGTACTACTCACTAGATCTATCAAGACACGTCCATGAGGGAGGTACTACTCACTAGATCTGTCAAGTCACGTCCATGAGGGAGGTACTGCTCACTAGATCTGTCAAGTCACGTCCATGAGGGAGGTACTGCTCACTAGATCTGTCAAGTCACGTCCATGAGGGATGTACTACTCACTAGATCTGTCAAGCCACTTCCATGAGGGAGGTACTACTCACTAGATCTGTCAAGTCACGTCCATGAGGGAGGTACTACTCACTAGATCTGTCAAGTCACGTCCATGAGGGAGGTACTACTCACTTGATCTGTCAAGTCACGTCCATGAGGGAGGTACTACTCACTTGATCTGTCAAGTCACGTCCATGAGGGAGGTACTACTCACTTGATCTGTCAAGTCACGTCCATGAGGGAGGTACTGCTCACTAGATCTGTCAAGTCACGTCCATGAGAGAGAGGTACTTCTCACTAGATTTACTTCCTGTCAGCTTCATGTGTCAGGTGCATCACTCATGTATATTCTTTAATTCACAAGTGACTTAATTTCCTTGACTCGTTCTTCGAATTTAATTATCATTGATTATGATTGAATTGTATAATTAAAAATTAAACTTTTAGCAATTAACAAAGCTAGCCACAGTCTTTATAGATAAATCATTGATTTTTTTATATACATTTATAATAATCCAGAACATTGGGAATCACACGGTTATGGTAATAATATCAACTTGTAAGTAAATCATTGAAAGGATTTTGTGAGCTCTATCCTCCGTTGCGTAGTTATTTTTATAAATACCTAAACATTTGCTGATGTTACAGTATGTTAACTTTCTTGAAGTTATCCCATTACTCCCAAAGTAAATCCACCAGTGCTCTAACAAATATCCAGATGAATTAATAGACATTCTGACTACATTCTACACTTCCTAGAACCAGCTTTTATCCAGACAACATTGCAGTCTCTGTAGAACTGTATGAGGTCTTATGTATGAGCACATCACGTTCTAGCACAGATAAAGCTGCAACCTAAAATGTCTTGTTCTGCAACGCGTCTTTTCTCCAATATGGTTGTATGCCATTTGGATCCAACTTTCCAGAGAATTATTGAAGGTTGTAGTTACAAGATCTGTTATAGAAGCTGCAAGACAATATTGTCTGGACGTACTGCAGAAAACTAGGATTAAAATGAACTCAGTCCACATACAAATCAATGCTTGAACGAAATACAATAACCAAGTTGGATTAAAGCAAGTGTTGAATGTTGATATATTGAACACATGTGCAACACTTGGGAATCTTCATATAGAAACGTTTCGCCACACAGTGTCTTCATCAGTCCAATACAAAGAAAAATGAAGATTACCTCAACTCCTTCCGATCTTCACCATTCTTCTTTGTATTGGACTGATGAAGCCACTGTGTGGCGAAACGTTTCCTCAATAAAGATACCCAAGTGTTGCATATGTGTCTAATTTATCAACTTGTCGGTTCTCCGAACCATTTATCTAATAGCCAAATTTTGCGATTTTGGCTTAAATAGCAACGCTCTTCTTGCTGAATAAGGCAAACGAAAATTTGTGTATGCAATAATTTCGCAAAAATAATTCTGAACCTAACAAAAAAATATATTTCATTGTGTTTATTTATTATTAAATTATTGTAAACTTATCTAAAATATATTTAGTTGGATTAGGCTAAATTAAATTGCGCTTGTTATAATAAGGTTAGGTAAGTTTTCTAAGATTCTTTTGATACAAAATTATTATTTTTTACATTAACATAAATGAAAAAAAAATATATCCTTATAAGAGAAAATTTTAGAAAGGACTAAATTTTAAAAGAGTTCTTGCTAATTGACAAGGTTTACCTATAAAAAAAAATTCAACCAGTCGTCACACCCAGCGCCACAAACCTGCTCTTTATAATTGTCTCATATTTTCAGGGTGACACTACCCTGTAAGACCTCTCTCTTTTTTTGTTATTTACTTATTTGCGGTTAAATATAAGTACAGTGAGGTGCGAGTAAATATGCGAACGATTATAGACTAAGAGTTACTAAGGGAAAAGCCAAATGCTGATATCTGAGGATGAGTAACTAGCTTACTCGTCACGTCGATGTGTGATGGATAGCTCTCAAGATTTATGAAGCTAATATTGTTACTTTCCCTTCAGTTTTACTTGGTAATGTAATTCACAGATCACGAAAGCTCTTAGAGTTCATTTCATTAACAAAGATTCCTTTTGATTAGACATGACAACAGTTATGAAACACACACACGCACGCACTCACGCATACACAAAAAACCTAGTGTCTAATCGACATGTGCCTAGGACAAAATGGTAACTAACACACACACACACACACACAATTCACAAACGGGCGAAATTTTAACAAACACTATCTCTCAATCCACACCAGGATTCGAACCCGCGTACTCTGTATCAAAGTACACAGTCCTTTAGCCATCCAGCTGAGTGGCGAAAGTGCAGTGTACTTCGGCACAGAGTGTGCAGGTTCGAATCTTGTTGTGGTTTGAGAGATAATATTTGACATGTTAATGTTAATTATCGTGATGAAACACTAATACAGACACTGAGTGTAGGCAGAAACAAAATAGTGATATAGTTATGAAAGCTATAATAAGCAGAGATAACTGAAACAAGAGGAATATGCCAAACAATAATAATCCTCAACACTGATACGGAAATTATAGAGGAAAATGAGCTAGTTATTCGTCAGTGATAATACGCGTCCGGTTGTGTCACTGTCTGGGGAGGAATCTCCGCATTCTTGAATCTGAATATAAATTTGAACCAACTGTGATAAAAACGTATGAAAGAAAATAGTTTTTTTTTCAACACGTCACTAATTACTGTGAGTCCTTAAACCCCCCCTCTCCCCCCCCCACCATCAATCTCCCGTCAACAAAAACTTCCTGAATTCTGGCCTCGTTCAGATACATGTGAAGCCTCGTTCAGATACATGTGAAGCCTCGTTCAGATACATGTGAAGCCTCGTTCAGATACATGTGAAGCCTCGTTCAGATATATGTGAAGCCTCGTTCAGAAACATGTGAAGCCTCGTTCAGATACATGTGAAGCCTCGTTCAGATACATGTGAAGCCTCGTTCAGATACATGTGAAGCCTCGTTCAGATACATGTGAAGCGTAACTGCTCCAGTTATATTTTCTAAAAGCTGCAGTGATGGTGAAAAATTCTTGGTGACTTTATTACGTGGTGGAGATGAAAGAGGAGAAAAATCCTTTGAGGGAAGTTGACTGTAGAACTCTCGTGATCGACAGCCTTTTAATTGGAAAAAAAAAAGAAAATATATTTCTTTTACAGATTGTATAGTACTTCTGTGCTTTTGTTTTCCTTAAATCCCATTCTTTTGTTCTTTTATTGTAGATATTTAGTTGCAACTCTTCAGGATACGTACAAAAAATAGCAAATACGATGAAAAACAAAAGTATAAACTGGTAAAGTTACAAGTAAATGTAACTGGGGACGAGGGAACGATGGGGGGGGGGTTAATTTACAAGTATTTCTCCTCTGCTGACCTTAAGTTCATGCTGGGGGATTTACCACCTTGTCTGCGTATCTCAGTGATACGCAGACATTGCGTCTGATCTACTGTGATAAAACACGTACAGTAATGAACACCAGATGGAGTGACGGAATAATTCTTCTAAACTTACCACTCATCCCTTCTGAATGAAAACCTGAGAGAATAAAAAGATCTATTATATTTTTCCCAGCAGTCAGTACCCCGTAACACCCACCCACCTACTCTACCCGTGGTAAAAAAAAAAAAAAAAAGGGGCATTCCCATGCCAAAACTAGAAGTCAAAAGACAAGCTGCCACATTCAGTGTAACACTGAGAGCAATCTGCATGACTGTGTGTGCGTGTGTGTGTGTGTGTGCGTGTGTGTGTGTGTGCGTGTGCACGCGTGTGCACGAGCTAGTACTCTCACCTATATTTGGAGGGGTCAAGTCTTAGCTCTTTGGCCCGCCTCTCACCTTACCGCTGGCTAGATTTATTCCCTTCTTGCCTTTTGGACCCTATCGTACCTACTCTTAAAACTATGTATGGAGCCTTTCTCCACTACCTCTTGGTCTAGGTCATTTCACATCCAGATTAATGCTATGGAAATTCTTCCTGTCATCTCTGTGGTTCACCTGTTTCTAGTCTCAGAAATAAGCTATCCCTGTCTACCTTTTCAATTTCTTTGATTATTTTGTATGCTATTATCATATCTCCCCTGGTTCCGCTGTCCTGTAAAGTCGTTAGATTTAATTTCGTAATTTTTAAATTTCTTAGCTCTGGAAAAGCCTTGTTGCTTCCTTCTGTACTTTTTCCACTTTCGTTCATGCTATTTTTCAGGTGTGACTTCCATGCTGCTGCATACCTCATAATGGGTCTGACATATGTTGTATAAAAAGCCAGGAATAACTTTTTGTTGCTATTCCTGAAGGCTGTTTTTACATTCAACAGACGAACATTGGCTTCAAAGGTTTTTCCGCTGATTCGAGCCTCTGGTGATTTATCAGGCACTATGTTTTCCCCAAGCTCTTTCTCTTTGTGCGTAGTTTGTAGCCCTTGTCTTCAGACTTGATACTTCTTGTCCAGTCTTCTTGACCATTCAACAATGTTCATCATTTTACACACGCTGGGGTTGAATTCGAAAGACTTGTTTGACAAATTTTGCAGTTTGTACACTTATTCTTCGAGGCTTTTATCGCCAGACGTAGAAATATTGGAGGGTCTGTAACAGTCACCAATAGAACGAAAATACTCAAATTTATGAATGTTAGATTTGTGGACACTATTGAGCCTTCTCAAAAATATCAATTTATCATATACGATGCCTGACTGTAACAGTGAAGCATCGAATATAATAATTACAATGAATATGTCTACAATTACGTGATACAACTTATACAGACGATAGCTGTTATCAGTGACATACTATACAGAAAACCTCTGGTCATACCTACGTAGTCTGCTTGGAGGGTAGTCATGCAGAGTATTTCGGGCAACTAAGGTTAATTGTCTCCAGGATGCGACCCACACCAGTCGACTAACTCCCAGGTACCTACTTACCGCTAGGGGAACAGGGGGCAGCAGGTGTAAGTAAACACGCTCAGTGTTTCCACCTTTATCAGGGATCGAACCACGGACACTGAGCTGAGTGCGCTACCAGCCGAGCTACGGGACACCTTCCAGTAATCATGGAGCAAAATGCAAAAAGGAAAAAAGCTTATTCTTATCCCGGGTCATAAAGTTAACTTCATTAACTACTTGTATTAAGAGTATAATGAATTAAAAGCCCAACGGCACAAACACCATCATATAAAAAACACAACCACCATCGTATAATAATTCAAACAAATATACAAACACCATATAATAATCCTCAACTACGCAGTTTAACGAGTTTAACAAAAATAATTGGTGTCCGTTAGCTCGGTTGGTAGCGCACTCACCTCGTACACTGTCCGTGGTTCGATCCCCGAAATGGCTGGAAACATCTGTTATGTTTCCTTACACCTGCTGTACCTGTTCACCTATCAGCAAATAGGTACCTGGGTGTGGATCGCATCGTGGGGAGGGATAATATACCTATGATAGGGCTGGGCTTTGAAATGAGTTGTGGTAGGATAACAACTCTTAGCAATTTTGCCTTAATAGCAAAGCTCTTCTTGCCGAATAAGGCAAGCGGAAATTTGTGTATGCAATAATTTCGCAAAAATAATTCTGAACCTATCGAAAAATATATATTTCATTGTGTTTGTTTATTATTAAATTATTATAAACTTATCTAAAATATATTTAGTTGGATTAGGCTAAATTAAATTGTGCTTGTTATAATAAGGTTAGGTAAGTTTCTAAGATTCTTTTAGTACAAAATTATAAATTTTTTACATTAACATAAATATATTAAAGAAAATTTTAGACTTAATTTTAAATGAGTTCTTGCTAATTGACCAGTTTTACCTATTCGGCACGATATATATATATATATATATATATATATATATATATATATATATATATATATATATATATATTATAAAATTTGAGGTAGGTATTAAAAAGTAACACTAGATTTAAATTCAATAAACAGTTGTCAAAACAATGTGATGAATTAGCTTCACTTGATTAATATTTGCGGCAACACGTATCCCGTTTTATGCTAATTAGTATGTAAATTAAGACCAATACATCACATCAAGAGTGAATAATCATTTTGATGTACATCAACAAATTGTTTTTTTTTTAGTGATGCGTAATTAACTACACATTTTTAATGACACTTTTTAATACATGGAAGGAAATTATTCTAGATACTAAACGTATTGTACGATTATTATCTAACTAAATATATGTAGGTAAACTACAGATATTACTACATTATATATATATGTCGTTCCGAATAGGTAAAATTGAGTCCTTTCTAAAATTTTCTCTTCTACGTTTAAAGATATAATTATTTCATTTATGTTAATGTAAAAAATAATAATTTTGTGCCAAAAGAACCTTAGAAAACTTACGTAACCTTATTATGACTAGGGCAATTTAATATAGCCCAATCCATCTAAATATATTTTAGACAAGTTTTCACTAATAATAAACAAACACAATGTAATATATTTATGCGAAATTATTGCATATACAATATTTTGCTTGCTCTATTCGGCAAGAAGAGCGTTGTTATTTAAGCGAAAATCGCAAGTTTTACCTATTCGGCACGACATATAGTCATACATATGCATATCACTATAGTCATCTCTTTCAATAATACCTTTTGGCATTCTCGGCAAAAAATTCGCTCGACACATTGATTTCAAACACATCTCCAGGCCCGCCAGTATGATGCTTGGTGCAACATTTAAAACCCATGCTTCACTCTCATTCAACATTGTTGATGCCATTGTACTCTAGTACAGTCTCCATTTTTGTCTCCATGGATAAATTCCTTGTCTCCACTGATGCCTGTATGCAACATCCACCTTCCCCCCTTCCCCCTTCTTGATGCCTGTATGCAACATCCACCTTCCCCCCATTCCCCCTTCTTACTTCAGAAATATTTAATCCCTACAATCTGATGTTCAGTCTCTCATTGTTTAGACTTTTTATAATTATTTTTATATTATCATCTTGTTCTTTCCAATGCTTACTATAATTTTATTTTCATATATATTCCTCCCAAATTCGTTTACCAACTTTTGCAACTTCTCTTCAGTTATTTTTTGTCCTTGACAAAAAATGTGACAACTCCCACTCCGTATTAGATTCATTACCTATTAATTTTACATCCTGGCGTCAACTTGTTTTATGACCCATCACACATTCCTCTATATGGCATTCTCTCTCTCTCTCTCTCTCTCTCTCTCTCTCTCTCTCTCTCTCTCGCTCTCTCTCTCTCGCTCTCTCTCTCTCGCTCTCTCTCTCTTTGTTTACACAGGGTTTGACAAGGTTAGGTTAAGGATCCCTAACTTTATTGACAAGCTATTTACAAGTTAGGGATTCCTAACTTTATTGACAAGCTAAGAGCTGTTACCTACATCAGCTCATTTGAAAGCATTTTTATTGTTATGAAACATATAAGTAGGGAACAGGATGAAGTTGGAGCCATCTGTGGGGCAGCATTTTCATTTGATCAACTGACTTTATCTCGTTGACATCATAATGATGTACGAATGTGTTCCAGACTCGAGTCATCCTGGGGATAAATGATCTCAGATGAAATTATGTTCTGGAGAAGGTTACAGCCAGAGTGAAGTTGTTGCTTTCTGCCCGTCTTGTGGTATAGAAGCTTGCTTCTCGCTGTCCTCGAAGTGGAGCCAAACACACTCTCTCTCTCTCTCTCTCTCTCTCTCTCTCTCTCTCTCTCTCTCTCTCTCTACACCTTTCTTTCACACTTTTACCTCCTCTGTCCCGCCTTCCCTCTATCAACATCTGTCTTCCTTTCTCTTGTCCTCTACTCATTTGTCAGCTTACCTCTTGCCTCCTCTCTCTACCTCTCTCCTGCCCTCTTTCTTACCCCTAGCCTCTCTCTATTCCTATCCGTTGTCTGTCTTTCACTTTCCCCTGTTCCCTTCCTTTTCTTAATTTGCCTCTCTCCCATTTTACATTTTCCTCCCTTTCTTTCGTCTCCCAATTTTGTACCGCGACCTCATACCTTTTCATCGCCTTTTTCCTTATTATTGACGAAGTTACCCTTCGTCAGACTGGCTTACTATCTCTCTCTCTCTCTCTCTCTCTCTCTCTCTCTCTCTCTCTCTCTCTCTCTCTCTCCCTTCACTTGCTTGTGTTCCATAATTTCTGCACAGGAGGGAGACCACGCCTGGACGCCCTTCTGGAATTCCTTCATATTGCAACTTGTGGTTAAATATGGACGAGCCGGGCCTCGGGTTATGTGTGTGCGTGACATACGTGTCACCACTGTAAAATGGAATTCGTCCGTGTGCGTGTCATACGCGTCAGTTTCGAACACTGCGTATATGTGTGTGTGTGCGTGCAGTTTGTGTCCTTGTAATGTTCTCGTGTGTTGTATTGCCTGGAAAATGATGTTTTCGTGGGTCAACGCCCAATAATCCCGATCGCAAACAATGCCTCCTGGGTGAATCAAGAACTGATCAACCAGGCTGTTAACTACCAGGAACTGACTTTGGGAACTTATCCAACGCCGTACTGAAAACAGCAAGCGGTTTTTTTTTTGTTTTGTTAAATCTTCCTTATTTGTGATGGAAAGCTTTTAAATAGTCTTGGGCCCCTTATGCCTATTGTGTTCTCTCAATATACCCATGACACCCTCTGCTTTTTACTGGGGTATTTTTGCCCCATCTGCCAAGCCTCTTACTTTCTTAGGGAGTGAATTCTGTGTGAGAATTCACTCCCTAAGAGTGAATTCTCTCTCTGATGACACTGTGCTTTTGGGGGATTCTGAAGAGAAGTTGCAGAGGTTGGTGGATCAGTTTGGTAAGGTATGTAAAAGAAGAAAATTGAAAGTGAATATAGGAAAGAGTAAGGTGATGAGGATAACAAAAAGATTAGGTGACGAAAGATTGGATATCAGATTGGAGGGAGAGAGTATGGAGGAGGTGAATGTATTCAGATATTTGGGAGTGGACATGTCAGCAGATGGGTCTATGAAGGATGAGGTGAATCATAGAATTGATGAGGGGAAAAGGGTGAGTGGAGCACTTCGGAGTCTGTGGAGACAAAGAACTTTGTCCATGGAAGTAAAGAGGGGAATGTATGAGAGTATAGTTATACCAACACTCTTATATGGGTGTGAAGCATGGGTGATGAATGTTGCAACGAGGAGAAGGCTGGAGGCAGTGGAGATGTCATGTCTGAGGTCAATGTGTGGTGTGAATATAATGTAGAGAATTCGGAGTTTGGAAATTAGGAGGAGGTGCGGGATTACCAAAACTATTATCCAGAGGGCTGAGGAGGGGTTGTTGAGGTGGCTCGGACATGCAGAGAGAATGGAAGGAAGCAGAATGACTTCAAGAGTGCATAAATCTGTAGTGGAGGGAATCCGGGGTAGGGGTCGGCCTAGGAAAGGTTGGAGGGAGGGGGTAAAGGAGGTTTTGTGTGCGAGGGGCTTGGATTTCCAGCAAGCATGTGTGAGCGTATTTGATAGGAGTGAATGGAAACAAATGGTTTTTAATATTTGACGTGCTGTTGGAGTGTGAGCAAAGTAACATTTATGAAGGGATTCAGGGAAACCGGCAGGCCGGACTTGAGTCCTGGAGATGGGAAGTACAGTGTCTGCACTGCACAAATGTAGTGTAAAGCACCCCTCTGGCAAGACTGATGGAGTGAATGATGATGAAAGTTTTTCTTTTTCGGGCCACCCTGCCTTGGTGGGAATCGGCTGTTATGTTAATAATAATAAAAAATTGGGACTAACCTTCTAGTACTTTCAGGTGTACATTATGAAGTTTCTTCCTTTCTTTCCAAAGAGTAAAGGGACTTCAAAACGTTCCCAGTAATTTATGTGCGCTACTAAACTAATATGAGCAGCGAAGGCTCTCCATACATTCTGTTAGTGTACATGAGTATTTCAGCCTAGAGAAAACAAGCGACTAAAAGAGGACCATCCTTGGATTGACATCTCTTGTTTATGAAGGTTCTCCTCTTCCACCCTATCTGTTTCCTCGCAGTTGTGATAATGACACTGTTGTGATCCTTGAAGTTGAGATCCTCTAACAGTATCACTCCTAAGTTCTTTACGTTAGTTTTTAGCTTTCCTAAGTTTCTATAATTGGTTTTATTCTCCTTTCTAGCTTTTAGTTCCTCAATTTGTTCATAAGGGAATAACTGAAATTTGTCCTGCGGCTACTGGAAGACTCGGTTTATATCCATATAGAAATCTGCTGCGTCCTCATGGGATTCTAATATTATCTGCAAAGGATAATACGTAGCTATAGTTTGTCCCTGTCTGTCTGATATGAAGATGAGAAAAAGGATGGGGGGCGAGTACTGTGCCTTAGAGAACAGAATTTCTCACTGACTTAACTCTGTTTACTATTACTCTTTGTGTTCTGTTTGTCAGAAGGTTAAAAATCTATCTGCCGAATTTAACAGTCATTCATTTTGCACACATTTTGAGCGTTATTTCACCATGATCGCACTTGTCGGAAACTTTTGCTCCTAAATCTATGACAAAGTCGTAATGATTCAGTAGATGAGAAAAGCAGAAGCGACCTCCTCTAAACCTATACAGCCCTTGGGTGTGGAGCTGTTGTGAATCCCGCCGGTTAGTATTCTTGCTTCTTAAAACGGCTTTAAAGATTTTTATAATGTAGGACATTAGTGCTCACTCTCCAGAGTTCTTTGCTATTTTTTGCTACTTCCTTTGTGGAGTTTTGCTTTGTCCGTTCTTTAACGACTGTTTATTTCTGTATGCGGGTAATGCTTTCTTAATGTGGGATTAGTACCTTGATGGGGTAATTTGTGTGTGTTTTCATGTAATTCGTGATTATATGCGGGTCATTCGCATCAGAAAACGTGTGATTCGTGTTTGGTTTTAATTCCCTTAAGTATTTCCCATCACACATAAGGGAAATTACCCAAAAAAAAAAAATTCTTCACGAGAGAAGTTAATAAGCTCTTCAAGCAAGTTCTTGATCAGCCAGACTGTGGTTCGTACTTTGGACTGTGCAAAAAGGAGTAACAATCTGGGTGGAAAAAATTTCATCCACCAGGAGGCCTGGACTAAGAAGACCTTGACCAATGTTGTGTGGGTACTTTGGAGATATGGACGGTCGTAGTGAAACACACTAGGCGGTTGGTAACTATATATTGACAGTCTGTGAGGGGAAGATAGCCCAGCCTACCTGTTCGGTTCTATGCTGTCGACGGAGTGAGAGATGCCTATGGCTGGCGACTCACTGAGGAGCTCGTGACGTCACAGCCAGCTAGGGAGCCTAACTATAATATAGCTGGTACTATGATATAATACACAAGTATAATACATAGGGATTCAATAACACTACTGACAGCTCGGTAATGGTATGTATGGTATCTTGACATACAATACAACTCTATAGGCTGAACAGGCAGGTGACTCTGGGCTGATTCTTTACAATAGCAAACACATATGTAACTAATCACAGAAATGGTAATACGATGTAATCGACTGAATAGATATTAATTTAATCAACTGTAACGGATGTTATTATAATGGATCTTATAGTACATGTACAAGAGATAGAAATGATCGATCGATCTGTATTCATATGCTTTAGAGATTCTGAGGAAGAATATATTTACAAAGAAGAAAGTGTTTAACAGAAAAGACAGACCTGACGCGCACAAGTCATATTGTTAAATCTCAGAATTCGGAGGGAACGTGAACACACAAAAAAATTCTGGATACTGATCATCTGATGATAAAACACACAGTTGACAACTTCTTTTAACTTAATTATCTAATTATACAACTATGTACATTTAACCCCAACTCTGCTAGGTTAAGGTTTACATATGCAGAATGTTTATCATCTCTAGGTGGATCGAAATCTTTTGCAATTAACAACACATGACTAGGTTGAGGAGGGTCTAAATGGGTATTTACAATTGATACTTGAGGATTTCTCAATACTTGTGTATGTAAAGAGTAACGACATTCACGCTGTTCCTCTGGCTGATTACTAGAAGTAGAAGGTACAGGGTCAGACGGATTGTCATTGTCAGTCACCACAGTCTGGTTGTCAGGACCTCATCTTCATCACACACTAACTTCATATGATGTAAATGCGACTCTTTATATTGACCAGTACTTATTTCTCTAACTTTATACTTATTGCCTTTGATATGTTTGACTACTCGATAAGGACCGATAAAACTTTTGATCGAGCTTAGGCATTGCGGATGTTTTATTGAAATTCGTCAGCATCACTCTCGAACCTACTTTAATTTTGGTCTACTTTGCATGAGCATTAGTTACTCTTGTAAATTCTGCTGTTGATTTAGGAAGTGTTTCATGGATTCTTCTGAAAACAGTTTGAGCTTGGCTGGTATGAGTTGCTATGAAATCATCAGGATTGTAATTTGATTTTGGATTAAAATATAACAACTCATAAGGCAAACTCTTATCTACACCATGCATTGCATAATGTAGAGTATCACCTATAGAAGCATTGTAAGCAGAATTTATTGCACACTGAACATCAGGTATAACTTCATCCCAGGTTGCACTATTGGGATTGATAGTGGCTCTCAACACATCAAGTACTTTCTCATTAGTTCTTTCTGCTAAACCATTACTGGCAGGATGGTGAGGAACAATGGTTGATTTAGTTATCTTGTACAAAGCACACAAGTTTTCTAGAATCTCGTTACAGAATTCACCTCCGTTATCTGTTACTAGGGATTTAGGGGTGGTATGTCTACAGATTATACTCTCTTTAAGCACTTTGTCTACAGTCTCAGCTGTCTTATATGCAATAGGCACTAACTCACAGTACCTGGTGAAATGGTCTACCATGACGCACAGATGTTTATTGCCCTGGAGGGAGCATTGAAAATGAGTTAGCAAGTCTACTGCAACTCTTTCCCATGGTTCACTAGTAGTGAGATACACCTGGATAGGATTAGGGTCATTAACATTACCTTTATGTTGCATACAAACACTTCATTTCTTAAACTGAATTTTCTATCTGTAACTAAGGACTTAGGATCACTTTCCTACTGAAGGAATGAACAGGCTCAGTGGAGTGGATGGACTCTCCCCGGTTGAAATAGTTAACTCTATAACACGAAATATTAGCAAGGGAGAAACGGGTCGACAAACAACACTTTACTTTCCAAGGATTTACTGTCAACTAGGATAATATCACCATCTGGAACAAGTGGGACAACAACAGACACTCTAGTGAGGGCACTAGCCACAGTAACGTCTTTCTGCAATGGCTTGTGACATCAGCAAGAGATGGCATAACTCACTGCAAGTAGTCTTTCTTCTATAAGGCATCCCCTGGGGAGGAACTACCACTTGAACAAGTAGCTATCGCAAGGATAGTTGTCTCAGTACTCAAGGTTGTCTGGGGTACCTCCAACACCCGAGGTACCTCCAACACCCGAGGTACCTCAGACACCCGAGGTAACTGTACACTGTCCTGCGTGCAAGATATTGTAGAGACTGAATTCCAGACAGGAGTGACAGTTTTACTAGTGCCTGACCGCTCGGCTACGTTAATAAATAATTCACAGATCTATAAGAACTTAATCTGAACTTCACATTCCGCAACACCGTGACAAATCTCGGACGCAAGCTGTGAGAACAAACATATTGCTCAAAAGCTAGATACTGTCTTTCAGTCAGTAAGGGAACAATAGGACTTTGCACTGATGCATTATTGCTTTGACTGGCAGAATTCACTAAGTTATCGCCTGAAGTTACTTGAGACATTATTGCAGAGAATTTACACGAGAATTAAAAAAGCAAGAATAATAAGATAAATATAAGGCACAATATAGCTTAATGGGATTAATGATGTTTAACTAATCTGCATAAGTAATAACAATGTACTAGACACTGCAGAGCAAGGCAAACTCACTGAAATTTACTTGGCAAGAAAGGTAACACTTTAATATTCAAGGGAAATGTTACTTTAATTTGAATTAATAGCAAGGTGAGTTTTCTTTACTCTCAATTCAACAAAGAAATTTAATAAAAAAATAATAAATCAATGCAAAAATAATAAAACAATCAATAATTCTTATGCAAATAAAATAGACTGGGAAAACAATTTTCTAAAAATGGAACACAACATTTAAAATATTATGCACTGAGAACATTAATGGCTATACTGGAATCACTGAGAATATTGCACTGAATTAAGATTTATCACTCTTGAAAAATGAACAATTACTTAAAATAACAAGATAGAAATTTATGAAAGGAAAAGGTAATCACTACAAAGTTGAATTGCAGAAAAAGTCAGTTGCAGAAATAACCAAGTAATCAATAAAAATAGCACACACAAGGGAATGCAGCTCAGAAGAATAAAAAAAATATCGATGACATGGTGGCTATAGCTCACGCTTCACGCACGGAGGGCCCGGGTTCAATTCCCGGCGGGGCAGAAACATTTCGAAGTGTTTCCTTACACACACACACACACACACACACACACACAAACAGGCCTAGTGTCTAATCGACATGTGCCTAGGATAAAATGGTAACTAATACACATTGAAAAGCAAGGATGTTTTCTGGCGAACAAGCAGAGTGATTTTTTTTCCATCTCCGAAAATCTATCAGAACATAACGAAAAAATACATGTGAATGGAGGATCCACCAACTTTAAGCCCGAGGCATCATTAAGGCTTGGCGCAATGTCTGTCTTGTAGTTCCTGAAAGACGAGGCAAACTGCTAACCACATCAGTCATCAAGGCAGTGCGCAACTACCCAAGAGCAGATAATTGTGTCCCTCTGCCCCATCATCGCAGGAATCACAGAGGTAGACCCAAGAAAAATTCCACTGAAAACGAGAAAATTTGCGCACAGGTTAGCTTAAAAAAAATCGAAGGTAACACAGTGGGAGCAATCAAAATAATTACAAGTGACGACACTGTAGCTCCCAAAGATGAGACCACAGTCCAAGCACTAAGAGACAAGCACCCAACAAGGGACACCATAGTCATTAACAACAACACTAAGGAAGACCTCATCACTGGACAATTAATTTTGCCAGAATCAAAAGTCTGTAAAGCGATAGTGTCATTTCCAGCAGGAGGTTACACTGGAATTCGACCACAACACCTCAAAGAGATGGTAAATCCAGTACTCGGCGCATCTGCATCAATTCTTCTCTCCGAGTTAACAACCTTCGTTAACTGGCTGGGCGGATTCCAGAAGAAATTAAGCCTTCGTTTTTTGGAGCCTCATTATGCGCATTGAAGAAGGATGGGGGAATCAGACCCATTGCTGTTGGTAACACCCTTCGCTGTCTTGTTGCCAAAGCATGAGTAAGAAACATTCGCCTAAATGCTGCCAGTTTACTCCAGCCACACCAACTGGGCTTTGGGGTCTCTCAACGCAGTGAAGCGGCAGCTCATGCAGCGAGGGCCTACATCAGGGACCTACCAGAAGACAAGGTCGTAGTCAGATTTGACTTTAGAAATGCTTTTAATATGGTGAAAAAAAAGATGCGGTCTTGCCAGCCGTTCGGGATCGATTCCCCAGTCTTTTTTCCTTCATTTCAGCTGGCTACAGTAATCCCTCAATTCTTTTGATTGGCGAACATGAAATTCCCTCATCAGAGGGTGTTCAGCAGGGTGACCCACTCGCTCCATTTATTTTCTGCTTGGCAGTAAGAGAACTAACTTCCAGCCTGCGCAGCGAGCTCAACATCTGGTACCTGGATGATGGCTCTCTGGCAAGTACTGAAGATTCCCTGCTAGAGGACTTAAAACTGGTGAAGACACAGGGAGAAGCCTTGGAACGCATCCTCAATCCCTCCAAGTGTGAAATCATCACAACGAACCAGGAAATAATCAATGCTGTGCGAACAATCCTCCCTGAAGTCTCTAATACCAATCTATCCAAGAGCACCCTCTTGGGAACCTCGCTGGGTCATCAGGCCATCGACACAGTCCTCAAGGATAAACTAAATGACCTAAAGATAATGGAGGAGAGAATAAGTGATCTTGACGCCCATGATGCCTTGTATCTCCTCATAAGGTGCACACCCTCTTTTGACAACCCAACACTCAATGAATATGACTCACTCCTGAGATCACTCTTTAAGGCACTGAATCTGTCACTGGAAGATCAGCAATGGGATCAGGCAACTCTCCCAGTGCACATGGAAGGTATAGGAGTGCTCAAAGCAACGCAGGTAGCTTTACCTCCATTTCTGTCCTCGTGTTTGGCTTCCAGTGGACTAGTCAAGGAGATTGTCCCCGAACGCTTGAGAGGTACGGTAGCAGCTCAAGGCCCCAGGTTCAATGAAGCAGCCGTGTGGTGGGACACCCTTGCAGACTCCTCCAGTACACCAGCTCTTCCCAAAGAGCACAAACACTCCCACTGGGACAAACCGATCATGAAAAAAATCGCCAACACAATGCACACTAACACTTCAGGAAAGGACGAAGCTTTTCTCCTTGCGGTGAAGGCACCACATTCAGATTTCCTTTTAGCTGTTCCCAATTCCTCCCTGGGCACTCGATTCGACCCACAGGCCATTCGGATTGGTGTTGCTCTTCGCCTAGCCGCCCCCATTCTCACTGAACATAGGTGTATTGGCGGCAGGGCGACGGCTGATCAATTAGGACTTCATGGCCTCGTGTGTCACACATCAGAAGGGAAGTATGCTAGACATAATATATATTTATGCACTCACCTAGTTCTACTCACCTAGTTGTGGTTGCAGGGGTCGAGTCAAAGCTCCTGGCCCCGCCTCTTCACTGGCCGCTACTGGGTCACTCTCCCTGTGCCATGAGCTTTATCATACCTCTGCTTAAAGCTATGTATGGAACTTGTCTCCACTACATCGATTCCCAAACTATTCCACTTCCCGACCACTCTGTGACTGAAGAAATACTTCCTAACATCGCTGTGATTCATCTGAGTCTTCAACTTCCAACTGTGTCCCCTTGTTGCTGTGTCTCATCTCTGGAACATTCTGTCTCTGTCCACCTTGTCAATTCCTCTCAGTATCTTATATGTCGTTATCATGTCCCCCCTATCTCTCCTGTCCTCCAATGTCGTCAGGTCGATTTCCCTTAACCTCTCCTCGTAGGACATATCCCTTAGCTCATGTGTGTGTGTGTGTACATACATCAATTCCGTTCCGTCTAACACTTCATCTGCTACATTTTCAGAACAAATCAGTTGATTTTCTGAAAATGATTCCTTTGTAAAATTTCTACATTTCGAATCCTTAGCGTTTTTCTTATGAAAATCTTTGAAAAGTGATTTCGGTTAGCTAAGATTATATGAGCCAGTGATCCCCTGAAATGAGGGAGGGAAATGAAAAAAAAAAACAAGAAATAAAATCAAGAAAATTTCCTTTGATAACAATGAGATCAGCTGATGATTGGAATTACTGACTGAGGTTCGTCGCCAGCAATATTATTTACAGATCATTAAATTTTAAAATATTTTTTTTAATTCTACTACTACTAGTTTTACTACTACTACTACTACTACTACTAATAATAATAATAATAATAATAATAATAATTTAGCGGCGGAGGATGGAAACTAGGATAGTGCAGCATTGCAAACATATCTTGAAGACCCAACTCTCGCGGAGACCCAGCTAACTCTCGCGGAGACCCAGCTAACTCTCGCGGAGACCCAGCTAACTCTCGCGGAGACCCAGCTAACTCTCGCGGAGACCCAGCTAACTCTCGCGGAGACCCAGCTAACTCTCGCGGAGACCCAGCTAACTCTCGCGGAGACGCAACTAACTCTCGCGGAGACCAGAGTACGGTAGAGACATGAGAAGGGTACAGAAAATAGCGTGGATTCAAAAGTAATGTGCAGCATGGATATGAAGGAAGCATGGAGATGGGGAAAGCATGGAGATGGGCAAAGCATGGAGATGGGCAAAGCATGGATATATAGGTAGCTTGGAGACCATGGAAATCTGACAAACATAGAAAACAAGGAATCCTCAAGTTCAAAGTAGAATGAAGATCAGAGATGCATGGTGGTCAGAAAAACATGGAGATCACTATATGGAAACCTGGGTAGCCCATTGTAGCTTGAAGAGACCAGGGCAGCGCGTATATATATATATATATATATATATATATATATATATATATATATATATATATATATATATATATAACAAATGCCAGACTGGAAATGTTTAATAATATCAAACAGAGTCTTGGCACAGGGCCATCATACCGGGATCCTAAGGTACTCAAGCTCGATAGCATCCAGAAGCTCCCACATGAATACATGCTAGGCAGAGGGCATGGGTCTACACTTACACGTCTAGTGTTCGACACCAGTGTTCAAGGGGGTGGTTCCGCTTGTGTTAGGGAGACACCAGATCATCAAATATCGTGGTGTAGCTTCATTGCATTGCAATCGGAGGTCCTTGGAACATGCGGCAAGTGCATATACAACTTTTTGAAAGAGTTGGGTGACAAACCCACTTGTGAAACCATGAAGAACAAAAAGGAACAAGAGTGTGACTTTGTAAATGGTCCAAGTCGGACCGAAACGTCGTCGTGAGCTCCTCTCTCCTATTTGCGGGTTACTTGTGTAGTGAAACCAAGAATCCCAGTGCGATCAGCTTTCCAGAGACTCTGTATTAAGCTTAAGCTGAAACATGGCGAAGATCCATCCGATATAATAGCCATTGTGAGGAAATGAACCATCATTTATACCATCAGTCGTGATGGTATAAATGAAGCATCATTTATACCATCAGTCGTCATGCTTCTAGACAATGTTAACTTTAATTTTCTCATCTGATCGAAATACATCAGAGAATTTAGAAAGCTACAAAGGCTTGGATTCACGTAATCACCTTTTTATGAGGATTTAGTTCATGATGGAGGACGATAAAGATAAAAGCCTCGTCAAAGCAAAGGTAAATTCATGATTACTATTTTGTTCTCACTTGACGTATAAATGTGTTTGGCAAACTATTTTGTGCAGGATTAAGGGGGTAAAACAGTGTGCCTTTGATTCAACAGTGCTAATACCCTCACTAAAGGTGCATGATACCCACGATACTACAGGTGCACAACCCGTACCATCGTTGCCCATCTGTACAATACTTCAGACTAATGCGTACAAAAATGTTGTAACTAAACTGGCAGAACTATTCTTTGTCCAGATGATTCATTCATTGTTACATCAACAGATCGAATTGTGGTACATCAACAGATCGAATTGTGGTACATCAACAGATCGAATTGTGGTACATCAACAGATCGAATTGTGGTACATCAACAGATCGAATTGTGGTACATCAACAGATCGAATTGTGGTACATCAACAGATTAAACTGTTACTTGTGACTGTTGCTGGCAGTGTATAGTCGAGATTAAATGTTCAACTATTGTGAAAAATTATTAACATAGTCATGGGGCACCACTTAACCCGTAGGTCTGATACAGTAGCAAAATTTTTTAAAGATAATTAAGATTGTTCAAAGAAAGAATTGAATAATTTTACTTCCTTGGAACAAGAGCTTTTCGCTAGCATCAAGGCAACTTACGACCTGACAATAGTGTGTAAGGCATCACAGCAACGCTCCAGAACAGAAAAATTAGAATTTCTAGAGTTCGTCACGGCCACGCTGGCCGGAGATTCGTCTGTGAAAAACTTGCATTTGTGGTCACAGTGGTGGCCTATGCTAACCTTCCTATGGTGTATAAATATACCTAGTTGGATGAATCTTATTGTAATCAGCTGGCCCAGTGACTAAAGCGTCGGTATGGAGTTTTATGTCTCTGACCGCGGGTTCTATCCCCGCCCCTGGTATGGTTTAATATGGCAGATTTCCGGTTTGACGACGTCGCGTGAAAACAGTCAATGCATCTTTCATATTTCCACAGACTTAATGAGGAGGATTTATGTGTATAAATGTCAAGGAAACCTGTGACGTACATGAAAAATTCTTCTTTTTCTCCTCCTCCTTCTTCTTCCTCTTCGTTGTTGTGGTTATTACCGTTTTCATATTAAGTGATTTTTATCTCCTCGCATTTGGGCAATGTGGTGGTATAGTCTTAGTGTCTGCAAAAATTGTATCATTTTCTGTGTTTTTGTTTTGAGAGCACTAACGGAGAGAGAGAGAGAGAGAGAGAGAGAGAGAGAGAGAGAGAGAGAGAGAGGTGTACTGTCACCCTCAGTAAAATCGTACTTTATCCCCGATTAATCTCAACTGAGAGTAAAACGTAAGGAATTACAGGCTTTCCCAGCTTAAAATGACTTTCCACACACATGTAGGTTTTGGCTCTTGTTTACCTTCTTCAGTGTTTACGTCCGCCACTGAGAGTTCAGTTAATGCATGTATAATATGTATAAAATGTTTGAATCAATGTCATTAAGATCTATCTCGGTGTAAGTTCTTCTCATCAGGACATCAATATTAAAGTTCTAAATATCAAACTCCCGACAGTAACGAAGAAAATACGAATGTTGCAAAATAAGTCTTTGTTCTTATCTGTTTAGTTTTAATTAGTGTTAGAGATTTTTTTTTTTTTTTTTGAAGAAAAATTTTTGACGTAAGTATTGTGGCTGTCAGCTAAGTCTCTCTGCCAGAAGAGATAAGGTGTGGTTAATGAATTCAGCGCTAGAGGTTCAAGGTGACAAGAAAGTAGGTGCAAGGAGGAGTAATTGATTGCTGGAAAGAAGCGGAAAAGGGATGGCAATGAGGAATCATTGTAATTTGAAGGTTTCGCAGTGAAAATGTGGAGAAGGAAATGGAAGCTAAAATGAAGTGAAAGCTTGAAATTCAGGTGTAAGTGAAAAAATTCGTGAGTTATTATAAAATAAAAAGTGAGCAAGTTAAAAATAAATAAAAAACAAAGAGAGCAAAAAAACTCGTCAGTTGAAAGTGAGTTGAAAGAGACGAAGAAAATATATATAACATATTTTCAAGAAGTCAAAATGACTTGACAGAAACACTTCACAAACAACTTAAATTTCGAATAAGAAATTTTTGACGAGTTTCAGACCATCCACGACCAGAATTACTTATCACGTTTTGACTTGAAAATGGTGTATGAGGGCCCGAAACGTCAAAAACAAAAAATTCCTCTCTAAACTATGGTTTATCTGTTCTCTTACTCTCTAAACATTTTTTTTTATGGAATTCAACACATTAGTCTAATTTCGTGGCACAAATAAGCAAAGAAGCAAAACAAAGGTTAGTGGTAAATAGCGTAGTTGTGGTATGAACCACTGTATGGTGCTCGCTGATTTAATGAATCCCACTAATAACCAGATCAAACATAATAATTAAAAATGTAATTCCAGCCATTTTTCTCGCACTGTTTTCATGTGTCTATTGTAGTAACATTGACTATTTTATTTTAAATCAAGTACCGATTATTGCTGTGCATTTTGAAATGTGGCAACTCGTATTGTGGTCATTATTTAGTATGACATAGGAGGGCAATGATGTTTATTGTGAGTTGAATAAGAGATTAACGGTGTGTGTGTGTGTGTGTGTGCTCTCACTTATATGAACATGCAGGGGTCGAGTCTCAGCTCCTGGGCCCTGTCCTTCTGGCGTGTGAATGTGTTTACTGGGGTCCATTCACAGCTCCTGGTCTCGCATCTTAATCTACAGTCGACCAACAGTGGCGATTTATGGCCACCTGAGCACTACTAAATCCACCCTCGAAACGGCTAATTCTTCTTATTTACCACCTTGAGGCTGAAAATAATTCCCCGTTCCTCGGGAGTATATCCGTGCTCATTGCTTTTCCATTCTGCCTCCCATATCAAACTGTCTCTTTGCCCTCCCAAATCCACGAGTTTCTTACATGTAATTATCGTGTTCATTACGTCTCTCTTCCAAGGTCGTTAGAGTTCAGGTTTTCGCATCTTTCATCGTAGTTCCCGATTTTAATTTTCCAAATAAAGTCTCGTTGCCTCACTGAATGTTTCAAAAGTTTTGGCTATTGAGAATATTTCACATAAGCATAAAGTCATGATACTAGTAACTAGCCAACACTTATTAACAAAAATGTTTCTGGTACAAAGTTTATAATTTCTTACTACAAAAATCATTTACAAAAACATGCTAAGTTGGTTATATTATACAAAGTACAAAATGAGTGAAAAGTGAATCAAGTTATAATTACAACTTAAATGGGTGGATCGGTAAGCCAGTGGAAGGCCTCGGTCAGATAACCAAAAGCTCGAACGGCGGGTCTTCATATGACTGAGACCCGCGTCAGGAAACACTTGTCCTGTTTCCTGACTAATCTTACCTAACTTAACCTAAGTGAAAAGTACAAAATCCTTGAATAATCTTCGAGTGTTTCACTAATCAGTCTCAAAATCTGCCAAGAAAAGAGGAAACTTGAGACAGTAACTAACTTTGCCATGTTGAATTAATGTTGGTAGAATTACCGACAGTTTGTTAAATGAAAGAACACAAGGTCACATTAGCTGCACTTGTGACCTTTTACTTAACTTTGCCATGACTTCTCCACTTCCAGAACCTAACTTAGCTCCTGCCCTCTCAGAAAATTTTATCTTATTAAACTGCCCAAATATAATAGGTACTCAGCTATGTAATATAGGAGTCAGAAAGAGTTAAGAAACTGGAATATATGGAGTTTATAAAATACCTTACGAAGACTGGGCTTTGATTATTTGTAGAGTTGGTGGGTAAAACCTGAGTACAAGAGTATTTTACCATGAAAGGTCTCTGAGATTTGTTCAACTAACTTAATTTCAGTATTTCCATGACATGACTAGCAGAGCAGAAGCATATATATGCATATATATATATATATATATATATATATATATATATATATATATATATATATATATATATATATATATATATATATATATATATATATATATATATATATAATCATTGTATGCAAGACAACCAATATGAAAAAATAGAGGAATTCCAAGCGCTTTCGTGACTACTCACATTATCCTTGATATCACCTGTTTACTGTGATCTTTTTGCATATATCATTGTGTGTGTGTATGTAGTGCCGAATAGATAAAACTTGCGATTTTGGCTTAAATAGTAATGCTCTTCTTGCCATATAAGGCAAGCGAAAATTTGTGTATGCAATAATATCACAAAAATCATTCTGAACCTAACGAAAAAAAATATATTTCATGTATGTCTTCATTATTAAATTATTGAAAACATATCTAAAATATATTTAGTTGGATTAGGCTAAATTAAATTGCGATAGTTATAATAAGGTTAGGTAAATTTTCTAAGGTTCTTTTGGTACAAAATTAATTTTTACATTAACATAAATAATAAAATATATCTTTAAACGTATAAGAGACATTTTTAGAAAGGATTTAATTTTAAATGAGTTATTGCTAATCTACCAGTTTTACCTATTCGGCACGACATATATATGGAGATGGAAATCTTTGGCTTCAGATCTTTCGCATTCGCGTTCATCGTAAGCAGTTACGCAATGTTCCGAAACAGCAACAGATAGGAGGGAAAATTCTGAGGCAAGGCAGAAGGTATCATGACAGGCCCTTGATTATGTGAGAAATCACGAAAGCGATTGGAATTTCACATTCTTAACAGCGGTTGTTTTTGCATATTGTGATATCACGTTGTTTACTATGAAATATTTTTTTTATTAACACATCGGCCGATTCCCACCAAGGCAGGGTGGCCCGAAAAAGAAAAACTTTCGTCATCATTCACTCCATCACTGTCTTGCCAGAGGGGTGCTTTACACTACAGTTATAAAACTGCAACATTAACACCCCTCCTTCAGAGGGGTGTTAATGTATATATATATATATATATATATATATATATATATATATATATATATATATATATATTATATATATATATATATATATATATATATATATATATATATATATATTATATATATATATATATATATAAAAATATTATATATATATATATATATATATATATATATATATATATATATATATATATATATATATATATATATATATATATATATATATATATATATATATATATATATATATATATATATATATATATATATATATATATATATATATATTATATATATATTTTATATATATATATATTATATATATTTATATATATATATATATTATATATATATTTATATATATATATATATATATTTTATATATATATATATATTATATATATATATATTATATATATATATATTTATATATATATATTATATATATATATATATATATATATATATAATTATATTATATATAATTTAATATATATATATTAATAAAATCTTATATATAATATATCATATATATATATATATATATATATATATATATTATATATATATATATATATATATATATTATATATATATATATTATATATATATATATATATTATATATATATATATATTATATATATATATATATATAATGTGTATGTGTGCCTAATAAGTCGAATTTGCCGAATAGGCCGATTTCCCTTAAGTAGAAGTCTTCAAGATAAAATTCCGGATCAACCAGACTGTGACGGACATGTGGGTTAGCGGGCCGTCAGCAGCAACAGCCTGGTTGACAAGGCAAGCACTAATGACGCCTGGCTCAAGGTCGGCCTGATCCAGTGTTGTTCGTCTTTGTAGGAAAGTTCTCGAAACCCCTTATGGTATATCATGTCACCAGTTGTTTGATGTGACCTGATGGAATCAGGTCACTATTTGTTAAGGTCTTATGACCTGATAAATTCCGGTCACAAAAGCGTCCAACTCTTGCAAACCCGTATAGATTTCATCCAGTTATTTGTCCTATACAAGTTCATTTATAAATGAATAAAAACATGAAAGTATTCCTTTATAGAATTCCTCAAACAATATTTGCTAAAGCCCAATATTTACGTATCAATGGGCATTGCCCAAAAGAGTAATATTTACAAAACTTTTAGCAGTGGCACTGGCAGTGGGGAAGAGCGCTGGCCCAGCAGGGTAGAGGTCGCCTAGGACGGATGGGGAAAGTTGCATAGAACTGAAGGGGAAAATCGCACAGAGCGGGATGGCAGGTGATGCTAAGAATGAGTAAGATGTTGCATAGAGTGGAGGAGGGTGAGGGGAGGGGATGTAAGGGAAAAGTTGCAGAGTTAGTGAGAGGCAAAAGGCACTAGGAGGTTCTGGGTAGTGGACTGGAGGCGGGAAAGGGAGAGGGAAGATCATGGGGATGCTGAGAAGAGAGAATCGAAGGACTCTGAGGTGCTTGACACTGGTGAAATCTAGGGTGTGTGAGCTAGTGTGTAGAAAATGTATGGAGTGATTTTTTTTGTACATATTTATCAATTAGTGTATGTGTGGATATTTACTTTCCTGTTTTTTGACGCCAAGGCAAAGTAAATAAGTATTAGTTACATCCACAGATCATTGAAAACAAATATAATTTATTGTTACTTTAAAGCAAGTTAGATCATTTTTTATTCACTCATGCTGTAATATAAACCATAGCATTTAATTTACAAATAACAACAAACTTAACTATTATTTCTTCAAACCTTGGGTTAGGTAAATCCCCACCAGTGTGCTGAAAGAGGAAAAAACTGCTCCTTTTAATTGAATTTCAGCCTCTCACTACTCGTAAATCCAATGCAAGTTAATCCCTTTAGTTCTTCATTTCTGGCAGGCCTAGTGAGGTGATGAATGACACCCGTGTAGCACTTAGGTATCTGTACTGCCGAAACGTTTTGCCTGCGTAGCAGGATTTAATAGCAACCCGATACTGAAGTAGATTGTCTCGCTGAGGTTGACACCGTAACCACTGAGGCGACAGGTTAGCCAACAGTCGCATTTCACGTGTTAAGAGACATTATTCCCACTGTACCCTCCTACTGCATCCCTGTATGTTACCACATTAGCATAAGTGTTAATAGAATCCACAGTCTACTGATGTTTAGCATATAATGTCACAATTTGTAGTAGAAAACCTCGTACATATGCCACACATAAAAAGTAGACACACATGCAACATCTGGGTATCTTTAATGTAGACGTTTCGCCATCCAGTGGCTTTATCATTACAAATTCTAGGACATAATGGAATCATGGAATCTTGGTTCAGAGGACATCTCCACAACCTTCTTTGCTTCTAACCCGTCCCTTGGGTATGACCTACTTCCTCTGGCACCTCCCGCCTACCAGTGACAATGCTTTCGTCTGCTACCCGTCCCCTTTTCACCTGACGCCAGTATATAAGCGCCAGCCTTCTTGCCTGTGCTCCAGATTCTTCGCGACTACGGTGCTCTTCACACCAACTCCAAGGTTGAGGGACTGACTACCTCATCTCTTGTATATAGTTCTACTGTCTTCAAATTATGTCCTAGAATCTGTATTGATAAAGCCACTGGAGGGCGAAACGTCTATAATAAAGATACCCAGATGTTGCACATGTGTCTAATTCTTCACACTTACAAATAGACCTTCGTGCAGCCTGATACACAATTTAGCTGACAAGTGTCAAAGTCGTATGATTTATATCACTTAATTGTAAAATCTCAGTACAACCAGATACCACTGAATGCTTGTTGCTTCGCCCAGTCATAGATCCAAAGGTACCACTATATCGGGCCGTCTTTTCCAGCCTATTGCATGGGTCCTGTACACTGGGCAAACCACTAACAAAGAGTGAGTGTTTGCCACGTCGCCATGTAAACATAATAGCATCAAATAATGCGTTAAATAATGAAATAAAAATTGTTACTTGCCTCACGCTCTCTATTCCTGCCTCTCTGCCCTCTTACCTATCTTCCTTATTCCCCCTCACTCCTTTATTGCTCCCTTCCATCCCTGCTTTATTCCTACCCTCTACTCCTGTACATAGAATGGAAGAGGAGAAATAGAGATACAGATGAATATGACTGACAGAAACTAATACTGACACTGACAAACAGCAATATTTACTCTCACACTGACAGACTGACAGTCACTGACAAACACCAACTGACATAAGAACATAAGAAAAAAGGAACACTGCAGCAGGCCTACTGACCCATGCGAGCCAGATCCATCACTCACCGACATTAGACCTGACCACCCGGAGCTAACCTTCTCCAGGTAAACCCAGGTAGCACAAGCAAGTCAGGTCCAACTCACACCCACTCATGTATTTATCTAACCTATTTTTAAAACTACACAACGTCCCAGCCCCTATGACGGTACTCGGGAGTTTGTTCCACTCATCCACAACTCTATTACCAAACCAGTGCTTTCCAATATCCTTCCTGAATCTGAACTTTTCCAACTTGAAACCATTGCTGCGAGTCCTGTCTTGGCTGGATATTTTCAACACGCTATTTACATCCCCTTTATTTATTCCTGTTTTCCATTTATACACCTCAATCATATCCCCCCTAATTCTACGCCTTTCTAGAGAGTGCAGATTCAAGGCCCTCAGTCTATCCTCATAGGGAAGATTTCTAATACATGGGATCAACTTTGCCATCCTCCTCTGTACGTTTTCCAGTGCATTTATATCTATTCTGTAATATGGTGACCAGAACTGTGCAGCATAATCTAAATGAGGCCTAACCAATGATATATAGAGTTGAAGAATAACATGAGGACTTCTATTATTTATACTTCTTGATATGAAGCCAAGGATTCTGTTAGTTTTATTGCGAACACTTATGCACTGTTGTCTTGGTTTCAGATTACTGCTAACCAGAACTCCTAAATCCTTCTCGCAATCACAAGTATTAAGATCTACATTATTCAGTTTATATGTGGCATGGTTATTGTCCTCCCCAACATTTAGAACTTTGCATTTGTCTACATTAAACTGCATCTGCCACTTCTCCGACCACTGCATCAGTCTATTCAAATCATCCTGGAGTGCTCTATTGTCCTCATTAGAATGAATTGGACGGCCTATTTTGGTGTCATCAGCAAATTTGCTTATGTTGCTATTTATTCCCTCATCTGTGTCGTTTATGTAAATTGTAAACAACAGGGGGCCCAAAACTGACCCCTGTGGGACACCGCTTGAGACGTGCCCCCATTCTGATTTCTCCCCATTTATGCACTCTCTCTGCTGCCTATTTGTCAATCATGCCTCTACCCAGGAAAAATAATTATCCTATTCCGTGTGCCTTAAGTTTCATCAATAGCCTCTGATGTGGAACTTTATCGAAAGCCTTACTGAAGTCCATATACACAATATCATATTCATTACCATGATCTACCTCCTCAAACACCTTAGTGAAAAAAGTTAGTAAATTCGTAAGACAGGAACGCCCCTTAGTAAAACCGTGTTGAGATTCATTAATCAATTTATGCCTTTCAAGATGGCTACGAATTGCCTCGGCAATTATTGATTCCATAAATTTACCAACTATGGAGGTAAGGCTTATTGGTCTATAGTTCGAAGCTAAGGACCTGTCACCTGCCTTGTAAATAGGTATTACATTTGCCCTTTTCCACTTGTCTGGCACTATGTCAGTTTGTAGTGACATATTGAAAACATTTGCTAAAGGTTTGCTAAGTTCATCTTTACATTCCTTTAAAACTCTTGCAAACAGTTCATCAGGGCCTGGGGATTTGTTAGGTTTTAATTTCTCTATTTGTCTGAGGACCATGTCACTAGTTACCCCAATCGAGCATAGTCTATTATCTTCCTGTTCAACATAATTTATTATTTCTGGAATTCCGCTAGTATCTTCCTGAGTAAAAACTGAGAGGAAGTAAGTATTGAAAATTTCACACATATCCTTATCACTGTCCGTGATCTGTCCTGAGTTACTCTTAAGTGGGCCTATCTTGTCCCTAATCTTACTTCTGTATACCTGAAAGAAACCTTTTGGGTTAGTCTTCGAATCCCTTGCGACCTTAGCCTCATAATCCTTTTTTGCTTTTCTTATTCCTTTTTTTATTTCTCTCTTTAATTGAAAATATTGATTTCTTATCTGTCCATCCCCTCTTTTGATACGTGTTGTGTATTGCATACAACTAAGCATCCATTACCTTACAGGACCTCACGATACGCCACGTGTGTCTGTGTCTGTACTCGACTATTTGTACTCACCTTTTCGTGGTTGCAGGGATCGATTCATAGCTTCTGGCCCACCTCTTCGCTGGTCGCCACTAGGTCCTGTCAGTCGTATTTATCTACACCACTTCCACATTTATCACATTTCACTTATATACCAACCTGAGACTCAAGAGAATAATTGTCTTGAATCCCTGTGGCTGACCTGTAGTGTAAGCTACCTTCAATGTCGGCTCTTCCTTGTGACTGGCAAAATCCCCGCATATACACCACCACCTTTTCGATGTTTCCACGTTTTGTTGGCTTCAAATGTTATATTGTTCATTATGCTCCACGCAGAGGCGATCTTCACATACGGGTGGAACAATGGCTCAGTTGAAAGCCAACGAAAACTTGGAACACCGGAAAGAGGTGATGTATATGCTGGACTCTCCTGTATCTTGTATGTCGTAATTATTTAGTTGGGAGGAGTTACTCTTCAGAAAATGGTTCACCAAAGTAGAAGAGACAATAATGATTCTAGTGATAAAGAGGGTACATAGAAGAGCGCTTCTTGATAAATAGCAGGAATTTGAACCGTAGTTTATTCTGCTAGAAATTGCTCGGTAACAAACTAATGGAACAATTTGCAATAGTTCATGGGGTGTTAAAAAAAAATTTCGGAAGAAAAAACAGAACTGTCAAGTATAGTTGCATGTTACTTGCAGTTTAAACTTGTAAATCATCTAAATAATTTCAAGAAGTGGTTGCGTTGATAGGAACTGATTGCTTAGGTGAAAAGATTGTGGTTAGACGGACGCACAATACAGTGACTAGAACAATACACATCTCCTGAGGCGCACATCAACCAAATAACTGTTGCAGCATACGGGCGCCTAGCAAACCTAAGAACAGCATTCCGACATCTTAATAAAGAATCGTTCAGGACCCTGTACACTGTGTACGTTAGGCCCATACTGGAGTATGCAGCACCAGTTTGGAACCCACATTTATCCAAGCACGTAAAGAAGCTAGAGAAAGTGCAAAGGTTTGCAACAAGACTAGTCCCGGAGCTAAGGGGTATGTCCTACGAGAAGAGGTTAAGGGAAATCGACCTGACGACACTGGAGGACAGGAGAGATAGGGGGGACATGATAACGACATATAAAATACTGAGAGGAATTGACAAGGTTGACAGAGACAGAATGTTCCAGAGATGGGACACAGCAACAAGGGGACACAGTTGGAAGTTGAAGACTCAGATGAATCACAGGGATGTTAGGAAATATTTCTTCAGTCACAGAGTAGTCGGGAAGTGGAATAGCTTGGGAAGCGATGTAGTGGAGGCAGGTTCCATACACAGCTTTAAGAAGAGGTATGATAAAGCTCATGGCGCAGGGAGAGTGACCCAGTAGCGGCCAGTGAAGAGGCGGGGCCAGGAGCTATGTATCGACCCTGCAACCACAACTAGGTGAGTACAACTAGGTGAGTACAACTAGGTGAGTACACACACACACACACACACACACACACACACACACAACTATATATATATATATATATATATATATATATATATATATATATATATATATATATATATATATATATATATAATATATATGTGTGTGTGTGTGTGTTGGACCGAAATGTCGTCGTAAACTTCTTCCTGTGTGCTGGTTATTTGTGTATATATTTTCAATAAGGGAAGAGATACGTGGAGGGATGCGCACAGTTCTTCTCGGGGAATTATCAACATTTTTCTCCTACTGGTTATCATTCTGGTAGATATAACAACAGGAACGACACTTCCCTTTTGTGTAATCCATTTATATTATTATTATTTTGGCCATAATCCTCCTAAGTGGACATTACTCTCACTCGGACAATATCGTGTCTTCAGCGATATTGTGACATTATCCTGACATTAGGATGTACATTTTGTTGCTTCCACCTGCACATCTCCGTTAAAATACAGTGCGTACGACGGAAGCTTCATACGCATTGGATCGGACTCTTGCGTGCTAAGCCGGACTCTCATATACTAGGCGTACTTGCGTACTGGGTCGGACTCTTCTGCATTAGGTCAGACACTTGTGCGGTTGGTTAAACTCTTCAATACAGGGCACACATATTGCGTATTGCTTCGAAATCTTACGTTCTAGGCCGAATACGGGCATACTAAGACTGTTGGGAACCGGATTGCATACTAATATATATATATATATATATATATATATATATATATATATATATATATATATATATATATATATATATTATAGTAGGTTTGTAGACAGCAACTGTCCAGGAAGGTACTACCGTCCTGCCAAGTGAGTGTAAAACGAAAGCTTGTAATTGTTTTACATGATGCTAGGATTTCTGGTGTCTTTTTTCTGTCTCATAAACATGAAATATTTCAGGTATGTCTTGCTACTTATACTTAGGTCACATTACACATGCATGTACAAGCATATATATAAACACCCCTCTGGGTTTTGTTCTATTTTCTTACTAGTTCTTGTTCATGATTATTTCCTCTTATCTCCATGGGGAAGTGGAACAGAATGCTTCCTCTGTAAACCATGCGTGTCGTAGGAGTCGACTAAAATGCCGGGAGCAAGGAGCTAGTAACCCCTTCTGTATACATTACTAAAGTTAATATATACACTTTATTTTTCTTTATCATCTATATGTATAAATATATATATATATATATATATATATATATATATATATATATATATATATATATATATATTATAATATATATATATTATACTTATATAATATATAATATTAAATTCAACCCCTCTCACTCGTGTATTTATCTAATAAATTTGAAACTACCCAAGGTTTTAGCTTTAATAATGCTACTAGGCAAACAGGTAGGATTCCGGTAGAGTCACGGTCATGTCTCCTTTCCAAGAGTGCCATCCCTAACCCCTCCTGGGAGCACGAAAGGAGGCTTGGGGTAGGGCACTAGATGGCAGACAGCATTAGATACAAGAACAGAGAGCCAAGCATTTTGTTTAATCATGCAAGAGTAATTTAGGGTCCGGGAGGGCTGCTGTTTAGTGCAAGTTAGCCTCGTTGTCCTGCCATTGCTGTTTGCCTTGACCTGTTCTACTTTCTTTTGGTCACTGTTGTGATGAATTTATTATTCATTCCTGTAAAGGGACACAGGCGTAATCTGTTTGTCGTCTTCCTCTGGTGTGTCGTTACTTGGTGGTTTCATTTGTCGTGTTTTTGAAGGTGCAGGAGCTGAGCTGAGCGATGTTTGTATCCTGGTATTACAATCATCACAATTTTCAACACAATCATCACCATTTTCATCATAATCTTCATAATCATCACAGTTATCACCATCTTCGTCTCAGTTATCAACGTCTTCATCACAATCATCAACGTCTTCATCACAATCATCACCGTCTTCACCATCCTCTCCATCTTCATCACAATCTTAAACATTTTGATCACAATTCTCTCCACAGTCCTCTCCATCTTCACCACAATCACTATCACATTCATCTTCATAATCTTCACAGTCATCACCATCTTCACAATCATCACCTTCATTAAAATCATCTTCATAATCATTATCATCACAATCATAACGATCTTCATCACAATCATCTTCACAGTCATAATCATCTTTATCACATTAATGGCCATGATCTCAATCATTACATTATCAGCCCAGTGATCATCAAAACGACATTACCAACATCATCAACAACAACAACAACAACAATCATAATAATAATAACAATAATAATAATAATAATCTTTATTTCTATAAGTACATGATAGAACTTATACAGACCATAGCTATCGTCAGTAACATACTATATATAAAAAACCCTGATTGTGTAGGGCATTTCTGGCAACTTTAATTTTGTTCCCAGGATGCGACCCACACCAGTCGGCTAACACCCAAGTACCTACTTACTGCTAGGTGAAGAGGGACAGCAGGTGAAGGAAACACGCTCAGTGTTTCCACCCGTACCGGGGATCGAGCCACGGACACTCAGTGTGTGAGATAAATGCACTACCAACACTGAGCTTCCCCTTATTAGTGGAATGGCTTGGTATTCTCATCAGTTCTGATGGACTGTATCGTCAGCAGCAAGAACTTGACAGACCAGACCGCCCTCATGAATGAGGTCCTGAACTGTCAGCGGCAAGTGTGGGCATTGATCCACGGATATACATGTGACCTATTTCGAAGGTTTACCTTGGCCCCCCCCTGTCCGAGCAGCCTGGCCCTGGGCCAGACCTGTCAGATGCTTACTTGGTCAACTAGGCGGTTGCTGTTGGTGGCCTGCTGGTCGTCATATCCATCACAGCTTGTACATAAATGGTATAAAATACCGACAATATGAAGAATTAGACATGTGCAACATCTGGGTATCTTTATTTGTAGACGTTTTGCCATCCAGTGGCTTTATCAGTACAAGGACATAATGTGAAGAATTATATACAAAAGAGGAGGTAATCAGTCCCTCAACCTTGACTGAGGGACTAATTACCTGTGTTTATTCGGCGTTTACTGCCGAATAAGCAGAGTAATTTTTGGCATAACTTCGAAATTCAATCAAACCATAACTAAAAAGTATATATATCATTGATATTAAGTAGTAATAAATAAATTTAATATGACTTTTGCTATATATAGCAGAAGTTTTGCTAAAATATTACATTAGGCTAATTTGCTTATAGGTGATGTTCCTCAGATAGGTTTGGTCCAAAAATATGTTTTTTAAATCACTGCCATTGAAAAAAAATATTTCTTTCGATCTATGTTTTTACATTTTATTCTCGCTTCCTCTCCCAAAAGTTTAATAGCTTTATTGCCTCTTCTCTTCTTCTTTCAATGCACCGGCCACTTCCCACCGAGGCAGGGTGGCCCAAAAAGAAAAAATGGGGTTACTAGCCCCTTGCTCCCGGCATGTTAGTCGCCTCTTACTACACTCATGGCTTACGGAGGAAGAATTCTGTTCCATTTCCCTCGGTGGTCGTTAAAGGCTTACTATACTTTTTCTGCAGCTTTTCTTTCTCTCCTTCCATGGACGGAGCTGCCATCACCCAACAAGTTTTTTAAATGTATCAAGTAAAATCATTAATCTTATTTCGAAAGTTCTCATTATCCACCCTTGTCTTTTTTCCTGGTTTTTGGAGCATTTCTTCTATCATGTTGTTAAAAATGTTTGACTGTTATTAGGGCCAGTTCCTTACATTATTTGTCCTCTACTGAACTGACTTTCAGGCTGATTTTTATCGTACCGTCCGAAAAGGATGATACAGAGATGTGGTTTCTGCCTTCATCTTGTATTAAATAAGGATGAGTTACAGAAAAGGAGCCAGGACAGTACCTTGGGGAACTAAGCTTTTTACTGTACTAGGCTACATTTTAATTTATTCACTACTTTGTACTAGGTACAAAACTTAAAATAAATTTGTCTTATTCCTTTTATTACCTATGATCACATATAAAATCTTAGCGACTTCCATATAGTTACCATCTTTATTTTGAGATTCTTTCAGAGCCTCCGTTATTTTGTAATAACGGTACGGTAGTCGTGACAAGCATGATCCTCCTGCCCTAGAAACATGTTGATGTAGGTTATGCCTGACATGCTTTTCCATACCATCTCAAAGATGTTTTTTGATGCCTGATGTTAGTGCCATTGACCTTCTTATTTTTTTGCTCTACTACCTCCTATGTGCAGGGTAGCTGTCTACACTTTTAAAGATTGTGAATGTTTGTGTGTACTCACCTAGTTGTACTTACCTAATTGTGGTTGCAGGGGTCGATTCAGAGCTTCTGGCACCGCCTCTTCACTGGTCGCTAATAGATCACTCTACCTGGTCCAAGAGCTTTATCATACCTCTTCTTAAAGCTATGTATGGATCCTGCCTCCACTACATCACTTCCCAGACTATTCTAATTTCTAACAACTCTGTGACTGAAGAAATACTTCCTAACATCCCTGTGATTCATATGAGTCTTAAACTTATAACTATAACTGTGACCCCTTGTTGCTGTTTCCCATCTCTGGAACATCCTGTCTCTGTCCACCATGTCAATTCCTCTCAGTATTTTATATGTCGTTATCATATTCCTCCCCTATCTCTCCTGTCCTCCAGTGTCGTCAGGTCGATTTCCCTTAACCTCTCTTCGTATGACATGCCCCTTAGCTCCGGGACTAGTCTTGTTGCAAATCTTTGCACTTTCTCTAATTTCCTTACATGCTTGGCTAGGTGTGGGTTCCTGACATACACGGTGTACAGGGTCCTTAACGATTCCTTATTGAGATGTCGGAATGTTATTCTTAAGTTTGCTAGGCACCCATATGCTGCAGCAGTTATTTGGTTGATGTGCGCCTCAGGAGATGTGCCCGGTGTTATACTCACCCAAGATCCTTTTCCTTGAGTAAGGTTTGTAGTCTCTGGCCCCTTAGAATGTACTCCGTCTGCGGTCTTCTTTGCCCTTCCCCAATCTTCATGACTTTGTACTTGGTGGGGTTGAACTCCAGGAGACAGTTTCCGGACCAGGCCTGCAGCCTGTCCAGATCCCTTTGTAGTTCCGCCTCTCCTAGACTCTCTCAGGACCCATGGAGAGATGTTATCCGGCCCCATCTCCTATGAGGTACCTAGCTCGTTTAGCAGCCTCTTCACTTCTTCCTTGGTTGTATGTATTGTGTCCAGCACTTGATGGTGTACCCCACCTCTCCATCTTTCCGGAGTCCCTTCTGTCTCCTCTGTGAACACTTCTTTGAATTCATGTTGAGCTCTCACATATTTCTCGGTTATTTCTTGTGATCTTCCCTCCTTCCTTCCTCAGCCTGATTACCTGGTCCTTGACTGTTGTTTTCCTCCTGATGTGGCTGTACAACAGCTTCGGTCAGATGTGGCTTTCTCTGATATGTCATTTTCGTATTGACGTTGGGCCTCCCTTCTTACCTGTGCATATTCATTTCTTGCTCTACGACAGCTCTCCTTATTCTCCTTGGTCCTTTGCCTTCTATACTTCTTCCATTCTCTAGCACATTTGGTTTTGGCCTCTCTACACCTTTGAGTGAACCAAGGGTTCATCCTGGGCTTCTCGTTACTTTTGTTACTTTTCGGTACAAGGTTTTTCTCAGCTTCCTTGCATATTGTTGTCACATATTCCATCATCTCATTTACTGACTTCCCTGCCAGTGCTCTGTCCCAGTGAACTTCGTGCAGGAAATTCTTCATGCCTGTGTAGTCCCCTCTATTGTAGTTTGGCTTCGTTCATCCTGCCCTTCCTGCTTCCCTCTCCACTTGTAATTCTATGTATTCGATGCTCAGAACCACGTGGTCACTGGCCCTGAGGGGTCTTTCATATGTGATGTCCTCAATATCTGCATTACTGAAGGTGAATACTAGGTCCAGTCTTGCTGGTTCATCCTCTCCTCTCTCTCTGGTAGTGTCCCTTATGTGTGGTACAAGAGGTTTTCCAGTACCACCTCCATCATCTTAACCCTGCACGTTGCTGGGCTCCCATGTGCCTCCAAGTTCTCCCAGTCAATTTCTTTGTGATTGAAGTCACCCACAATCAGTAGCTTTTCCCTGCTCGCATGAGCCCTACTGGCCACTTCAGCCAGTGTGTCAACCATCGCTCTGTTACTCTCATCATACTCTTGCCTTGGCCTCCTGATGTTCTGTGGTGGGTTATACATCACTGAAATTTATACTTTGGGACCTCCAGACTGTGTGTGTGTGTGTGTAGACCTTGGTAATAGATACCGACAAATTGGGCTAGAAAGACATGTGAGCGAACACTAGGACATATTTATTAGAAAACGTTTTGGTGTTGGGACCTTAAAGTGATCAAGTCCAGGACCAAAACATTTTCAAATAAATATGTCCTAGTGTGTACCTACGTGTGTTTCTAAACCAGAATGAAGGAGTGTCTGTATATGTTGATACAGGAAACTTGTTCACAACGAGACAACAAATACATGCTAGACAGATATTTACTTACTTTTATCCGGCACTCTCTCTCTCTCTCTCTCTCTCTCTCTCTCTCTCTCTCTCTCTCTCTCTCTCTCTCTCTCTCTCTCTCTCTCTCTCTCTCTCTCTCTCTCTCATTTTGGAGAAACGATTCACAGACTTAAAAGTGACCATTAAAAGGCTTGTTTACACCTAAACAATAACAAAGACAACAAAAGTGAGTAGAAAGTCGCAATACCGTGGCTGCAACAACACAAACAACCCGGGCGACGTGTCGTTCCGACCGAAACGTCGTCACACGTTTCCATCTCCTAAAAGCGGATAATTTGTTCATAACATCCACCCAACAATAAAACCGGAGCGGAAACAACAACAGCAATACCAAAACAAAGGCAGAATAAAACAGAAGCAAGAGTAACGGCAAACGCAAAAACATCAAAAGCTGGAAGAACAAAGAAAAACATTGACAACAACAACAGTAGTAGGATCAAAAGCTAACAGAAACGTCAACAGAAAATTCAACTTAAACAATATCAGCATAAACAACAGCAGCTAACATTGCAACAGCGACAATAATAACAGAAAACACAGAAAGCCGGAACAATAGCAGTGGCAACAAGGAAAAAAAACAGTAACAAATACAGTAGCAAAACAAAAAGGAACAGCGGCAACAGCGAGTAAAGAAAAGAGTATCAACAGAAGCAGCAACAGCAGCATCACAAATAAAAACAATTAAACCATTAATAATGGGAAAAATCAGCAGCAAAAAAGGACGTAACAGTAAAATAACAGCACCAGGAACAGCAGCAAAAGGAGCAACAGAAACAGTAACAACTGCCTGTAGCATCACAAGTACCAACAAGAGCGGTAACAAAAACTTGGCCAACAAAAATACTAATAAAAACATACGAGGACAAAAAACTTTAGCAGTAACAACAACAACAGCGAAGCTTAAAACAAAAGATTTTTTTTTTTTACATAATCTTCTCCAGGTGTGGAGTGGCCCTCCAGGTGTGGAGTGGCCCTCCAGGTGTGGAGTGGCCCTCCAGGTGTGGAGTGGCCCTCCAGGTGTGGAGTGGCCCTCCAGGTGTGGAGTGGCCCTCCAGGTGTGGAGTGGCCCTCCAGGTGTGGAGTGGCCCTCCAGGTGTGGAGTGGCCCTCCAGGTGTGGAGTGGCCCTCCAGGTGTGGAGTGGCCCTCCAGGTGTGGAGTGGCCCTCCAGGTGTGGAGTGGCCCTCCAGGTGTGGAGTGGCCCTCCAGGTGTGGAGTGGCCCTCCAGGTGTGGAGTGGCCCTCCAGGTGTGGTGTAGCTCCCCATGTGTGAGTGGCCCTCCAGGTGTGGAGTGGCCCTCCAGGTGTGGAGTGGCCCTCCAGGTGTGGAGTGGCCCTCCAGGTGTGGTGTAGCTCCCCATGTGTGATTTGACCCTCCAGGTGTGGTGTGGCCCTCCAGGTGTGGTGTGACAGGGAGTGTAGCCTGGCCCTGGGTGTGTAGCCTGGCCCTGGGTATTTAGTCTAGCCTGCAGGGGGTGTAGCCTGGCCCTGGGTGTGTAGCTTGGCCAGCAGCTGGTGTAGCCTGGCCTGGGTGTGGAGGCTAGCCCTGGGTGTGTAGCTTGGCCCTGGGTGTGTAGCCTGGCCCTGGGTATTTAGTCTAGCCTGCAGGGGGTGTAGCCTGGCCCTGGGTGTGTAGCTTGGCCAGCAGCTGGTGTAGCCTGGCCCTGGGTGTGGAGGCTAGCCCTGGGTGTGTAGCTTGGCTCTGCGTGTGTAGCCTGGCCGCAGGGGGTATAGCCTGACCCTGGGTGTGTAGCCTGGCCCGCAGGGTGTGTAGCCTGGCTCGCAGGGTGTGTAGCCTGGCTCGCAGGGTGTGTAGCCTGGCTTGCAGGGGGTGTAGCCTGGCTCGCAGGGTGTGTAGCCTGGCCCGCAGGGTGTGTAGCCTGGCTCGCAGGGGGTATAGCCTGACCCTGGGTGTGTAGCCTGGCCCGCAGGGTGTGTAGCCTGACCATGGGTGTGTAGCCTGGCTCGCAGGGTGTGTAGTCTGACCCTGGGTGTGTAGCCTGGCTCGCAGGGTGTGTAGCCTGGCCCGCAGGGGTATAGCCTGACCTGGGTGTGTAGCCTGGCCCGCAGGGGGTATAGCCTGACCCTGGGTGTGTAGCCTGGCTCGCAGGGTGTGTAGCCTGGCTCGCAGGGGGTATAGCCTGACACTGGGTGTGTAGCCTGGCCCGCAGGGGGTGTAGCCTGGCCCGCAGGGTGTGTAGCCTGGCCCGCAGGGTGTGTAGCGTGGCTCGCAGGGGGTATAGCCTGACCCGCAGGGGGTGTAACCTGGCCCTGGGTGTGTAGCCTGGTCCTGGGTGTGTAGTCTGGCGCAGGGGGTGTAGCCTGGCCCTGGGTGTGTAGCCTGGTCCTGGGTGTGTAGCCTGGTCCTGGGTGTGTAGCCTTGTCCTAAGTGTGTAGCCTGGTCCTGGGTGTGTAGTCTGGCGCAGGGGGTGTAGCCTGGCCCTGGGTGTGTAGCTTGGCCTTGGGTGTGTAGCCTGGTCTTGTTTGTGTAGCCTGGTCTTGTTTGTGTAGCCTGGTCTTGTTTGTGTAGCCTGGTCTTGTTTGTGCAGCCTGACCCTTGGTGTGTAGCCTGGTCTTGGGTGTGTAGCCTGGCCCTGGGTGTTTAGTCTGGCCATGGGTGTTTAGCCTGGCCATGGGTGTTTAGTCTGGCCATGGGTGTTTAGCCTGGCCCTGGGTGTTTAGTCTGGCCCTGGGTGTTTAGTCTGGCCATGGGTGTTTAGCCTGGCCCTGGGTGTTTAGCCTGGCCCTGGGTGTTTAGCCTGGCTCTGGGTGTGTAGCCTGGCCCTGGGTGTTTAGCCTGGCCCTGGGTGTTTAGCCTGGCCCTGGGTGTTTAGCCTGGCCCTGGGTGTTTAGCCTGGCCCTGGGTGTTTAGCCTGGCCCTGGGTGTTTAGCCTGGCCCTGGGTGTTTAGCCTGGCCCTGGGTGTTTAGCCTGGCCCTGGGTGTGTAGTCTGGCCCTGGGTGTGTAGTCTGGCCCTGGGTGTTGCTAATCACTGTCCAGTATCGGCTGCTGTCACCATCTTTGACTTTCCAATAAAAGTTCCATTTAAAGGTGGCGTTATGATTTTTCACCAGTATTGGTCGCTAGCTCTTTTTATCCGCCGAATTTATTTGTCAGTGTTTTCCATTCGTTTCTTTTGTTCTCTGCATTGTGATCAACATTTATTTCTCCTTCACTTGTCGCCAAAAATTTATTCCAACGCATTTATTTTCTATTTGTTTTCTAAGGATTTTTAATATTTTTTTTATAGCATTTACACCACATGGGCATTCAGCATAAAACATCATATCTGTACCACTTAGCTTCATCGGGAAGAACTCTACTAAGCAGTCTTGTTTTAAAACATTCTATATGCAAATTGATAAGTGCTGGTTAGAGAGGATATCCCATTGCCATACCACTGTATTGTTGATGCAAAGTTTATTTTTACTGGCAAGTTTTACAATCATAAATTTGGAAAGACAATGGGAAATCTTTTCTCACCATTCCTTATCAATTTGTTCATGGAATATTTTGGAACAAGACTCTAACAGAATTCTTCCCGATAAAGCTAAGTGGTACAGATATGTTGATGATTTTCTTGATTTTATGTTCCTAGTCCTCTCTAGGCTGGAATACAGCTGCGCACTAACAACCCCATTCAAGGCAGGTGAAATTGCATAGCCTGATAATGTACAGAGAACCTTCACTTCATGTATTTAGTCAAGCACTTTAATCACTGGGAACGTTTGAAGTCCCTTGACCTGTTCTCCCTGGAATGCAGGCAAAAAAGTTATATCATAATCTACACCTAAATCCTAGAGGAACTAGTCTCAATTATGCACACAGAAATCACTCACTACGGAAGCAAAAAACTGGGTAGACAGTGCAACATACGCCAGTGAAAAGCAGTGGTTCCATGAGTACACTAAGAAAAAACAGTGTCAGGGGCCCAAGACTGTGCAACAGGCTCCCATCATACATATGCGGAATTACCAATAGATCCCTGGCTGTCTTCAAGAGGGAACTGGGCAGATACCTATGTTTAGTGTAAAAAATAATAAATACACATTTTGACGTATTTTTTTGTGGTTTCAACCGGCTGGCGGTGGCAAAAAATCTCCTAAAATCTCCTAGATTTTATGCAAATATTTTTGATACCAGTGTACCACTTCTCCGTACTATTACAAAAAGAAAATTTCAAAAAAATATATAAATAAGCTGCACACTATATTGTACAGCCACCAATATTTTGTCAGTGTTGAAGGATCTGCTTAAATGACAAGTCTATTTATAATGAGTCGAGGATAAACATATACCACCATGCGATATCTTGTATTGTCCAGAAGTTAGGGATTCTATGGCATCCAAACCACCAGATGTCATACTCCAGATGACATACTCCAGATGTCATACTCCAGATGTCATACTCCAGATGTCATACTCCAGATGTCAGAGAACATGTCCCTTAAAGGATTCCTCAGCGTCAGGTGTTGAGCAAGTTAGAAATGCGTATTTTGACAATGTTTTTTTTTTAGTGTCTTGAGCAAGAAACAATCTCTCCCTCTCTCTTTACATTTTTCTTTTGCCATCAGTTTTTCTCCAACTGCTTTTCATATAACCTTCAACCTATCTGTATAATGAGTGGTGTGAAAAAGTCCAAACGGGTTTGGAGCGGTGACTGAGGTCACAGTGGTGGACACTGATAACAAAAGATCACCTGGACAGCTTCAACCTCTCCTATATACCCAGTTTTTTTTCTTTAACTTATTGATTTTCAGTCGCAGGTATAATTTATATTTAGATAAAGTTTGAGTTTGAGTTTTAAGCTGATTTTGTGATTGTTTTCAGTGATTATTAATATTATCATTGTTATTATTACTATTATTATTATTGCGTCGTGAAATCATATTAACACCATTTTAAAGAACTCATGAGAGGGCAGGATTCAAACCCATTTCAGCCTAGTGTTAAAATTAGCAGGCTAATTCCTCTGATTGATGCACCAGGCCGACTTAACAAGCTAACTACATCTTGTCACAGGAAAGCTGTGGCAAGATTTAACGTGTCATGGATTCGAGTCCTGTCTGTTCCATGAGTTACTTAGTCATGTTATGAAGATTTTCATGAGGACTTTGTGCTAGATTTCGTCATAGCTTATTGGTCTATTATTAGTCGATAAACCTGCATTTCTGTCACTGGCCCGTGTTAAAAACCTTATATAGCTGGTTTAATGCAAGTAGCGCAGTCCCCCACTTAGGTATGTTGGTATTTGCAACGAGAGCTGCCACTTAGGTGTTTTAACACAAGTGGTCCCATTTCTATTAGGCTTTATCCTGAAGAACCACTTAATAATAGTTTTCATTTGAATTCTGCTTCAGGTGACTCTTTGGAGTTGTCCATTCACGTTTATTAAACGAAATATAAAAAACTCACCGTAAGTACCATAACAAAGGAAGATTGGTAATGACTGAGTTCTCTTTATGGCTAATAATTCTTTTGCTGTGATCTTTATGGCTGAGGTCTCTTAACCGAAATCACTGTATGGTTGCTGAGGTCTTTCTTATAGCTAGATATATTTATTACTTCGTTCTCATTTTGACTGAGGTTTCTTTATATCTGAGGTCTTTCTCTTATTAAGGTCTCTTTCTAGCCAAGGTTTATGACTGAAATCTCTCCTATTAAGGTCTTATTGTTGAGGTGGTAGTGGTTAAGGTATCTCTGGGGTTGTGGTCTCTTCATAATTGACGTCTCATAGAGGCTGAGGTATTTTCATGACTGAGATATCTTTATTGCTAAGGTGCCTTTATGGCTTAGGTCTATTTTTACAGCTGAGTTCTCTTTATGGTTCAGGTCTCTCCTCCACCACCACCGCAACCACCAGCAGCACCACCACCAGCAGCAGCAGCACCACCACCACCACCACCATCAGCAGCACCACCACCTACTACTCGTCTTCGTGACGTGCGCCTAGTACAATACAATGTGTCTCATCACATACCCATGACTTGGTTTCCCTCTGTACCAACCAAACTGGCAGTTAGGTCGGAGCAGCTGCATAGGGGCCCAGGCTATTCTCATTCTCTGTCAGGTTTATACATCAGCCAAGTAACTGGGAGCTTTTTACCTCCTGAATTGATGGTATGATTCCAAACCTGGCAGGGGGCCTACTGTCGCTGAGTCTGGTTGAGTACACACATACTGGTCTAACTTGTATGAAGTGGAAATCCACTCACTGTGAGGGAACTAACTTTGCTCTCTCGTTCATTAAAATCTTGCTACTCTATTGCGCTTTCTACATATTGTAAATATTGGTGTAAGAAATGTATGGGCACTCAAAAACTACCCTTTATGTTGCCTTAATTTGCCTGAGGATTATTCCTTGTCTGGAGATTTGATTTACTGCCAGGAACGACTGGGCTTTCTTCATGTGCCTGTCTTCATAATGCTACTACTCCTTCCTCCTCTTCCTCCTCCTCCTCCTTCTCTTCCTCTTCCCGCTCTTCCTCCTCCTCTCATCATAGTGTGCTTGTGAATGCGTATAAACAACCCCCGCAGCACTCACCAACTCTAAAGTGTGGTCTCAGAATACCAAGTTTTATGACTTTCCTCCACACCCTGCACATGCACCTGGGTCTGTTAATTAGTTCCTTCGTCTGCTGTTGCTGCTGCTGCTGCTGCATTGTGTCTGTGTTCTGTCCATACGGCTTGCTGAGCCTCATAGTGCGCTGTATACTCCATGTTTTTTTCAGTATGAAGATGTCAAATTATTTTTGTTGACGCACTTTCTCACTGTCTCCGGAGAGGGGCAGACACGGAGAGGGGCAGACACGGAGAGGGGGCAGACACGGAGAGGGGCAGACACGGAGAGGGGGCAGACACGGAGAGGGGCAGACACGGAGAGGGGCAGACACGGAGAGGGGCAGAGCGCACGGAGAGGGGGCAGACACGGAGACAAGATCATCTCATTCACTCCTTCAAGCCTTTAATGCAGAATAAGATTTTAATACGCACTAGGCCTGGTCATGGGCCGGGCAGCGGGGCGTTGACCCCGGGACATACTTCATGTATATTCCAGGTATACACGAAAGTTTTTTGTATTGTAAATTGTCAATAAAAATAAAAAAAATATATATTGAATTACATGGTAAGAGGAGAAGCGTAGAGCATGAAGTAGTTTATAGCCATATGAGTGGCAGATCACAGGAAGAGACTGACCACTAAAGATGGACGAGCAATACACTGGATACATAGGACCCAATAAAAGAAGATCTTCGCAATTATTGCATTCAACGATACGTTGTAGACAATGGCAGTGGCGTGTATTCCTAAGATTCAAGGTATTGTTAACAATATAAAATTATCTTCAAAGCGAACTAACTATTTTAGTTATATATTTAATTATGTAGAGACGTGTGCATTTTATATATATATATATATATATATTTCTCCGTGTTTAAGACTGCTTTAGAATTACATAAGGATTTTGAAACTTGTCGAGAGGGACGATTGTCACTTGAAAATCTTCGGAAGTACAGTACCTCTTGTCGTTACTACGACCCGTCTACATGTACACCCTACATGTGCTACTTGGGTAAACCGACACTGACTACAAGTGAAAGGTGTATAATGACTGAATATTTTGTAATTATTGACACTGTGTATTGTGGAACCTACATACAAGGAATTGATAATTACATGTGAGGGCCGCATGCATTTCCAAAAAGGGTCACCTGCGGCTCTCAGGCCGCACGTTGGAGACCCTTGCTCTACATCACCGGCGACACTTAACCAGATTAAATATCAGATTTATATTTTTTTACACAATAAGATTTACATTAATAACAAAAAAAAAGGGGCACAATACCGTGACTGGAACAATACACACACAACCCGCACATATAAAGAGAGAAGCTTACGACGACGTTTCGGTCCGACTTGGACCATTTACAAAGTTACACAGTGTGTCTTTGTAAATGGTCCAAGTCGGACCTAATCGTCATGCTCTTCTTTCTATGTGCGGGTTGTGTCTCTAAGATTTACATTGATTTTACAACTTCCAAAATTTTATGGGCATAGAAAATAATTGCCGAAGGTAGCTCAAAATTTGTCACATATATTTAAAGCTTTTTTAAAGCTGAACAAATTATAAATGGCTTATAATTACGAAGGCATCCTTTTAATTTAAAATAACTTTAAAGGTTCCATCACTGACTAGCTCAGAGGAGCGCTGTTTCTTTAAGCTGAAATTAATTAAAAATTCCCGAAGAAATTCTCAAGGTCAAGAATTATGGCAAAGCTTTCTTTCAACAACTAAAGAAGAAATTAAAGAATTCCATTAAACTGTTATAAATTGTAAGTAAAAAACTATGACCCTGATAGTTTATCGTTTAATTTTAATAATAAACTTTATATTTTTATCTGTTTAATGAATTAATTAAAAACACATTATTTTCATACTTTAGCTTCAACGAAAGCTTAAATATGCAGTTTGCTTATCAAAGCATTTGTTTCACAACACCCCACTGATCAATGGAATCCTCAAGTAAGCTTAGAAACTGTGAGGATCAGCACATGCTTGCCATCACAGTTGAGTTCCTCCCATTCCTTGGTCAGACTTACAATTATTTATTACGATTCCTTCGCAGCACTGACATAGCTCAGATCAAAAGCTATACTTACAAAAATGGCGTTGATAAGAAACTGTGATGGGGCTTCCAGTTTTGTGTGAAGATGACGATTCATATGAACAAAAGATTTGTTTAATCTCTCACCTACTTACCCTAACCTGAGCCTCACTATCCTCATAACAAGTCTTAACTGCTTTAAGCAACCTTCCACCTATTCCATATACTGGCGGCATCTGCTACATTGCTCCCATATCCACCCTCTCGTAAGCCTTTTCTAAACCCGTAAATATATTTTACTTATATTCTACAATGTAAATATTCACCTGTATGTTCCAATGTAAACACTTGGTCAATACATCCTCTATCCTTCCTTAAACCTTCGTCTGCGGTCCTGCTCGCTGCCTTACCATTAATTATTTCAATAATAACCATCAGAAAAATAAAGCGAGCTACGGGGCAGGAGGGAAGATGAGATTTCTCAAGGCCTTTCATGCTGGAATTGCTAGCACTTCATCAGGAACATTGTAATGAAAGGAATTGAATGGGGGAAATCTCAGAAGCAGTCTGAAGATCAAGAGAGTTTAGGTAAGATCCTTGTGGGGTGAGCTGGGAAGTGGGGATAGGGCAAGAGTGTAGTACCAGAGCTTAACCCAGTATCTAAAATGATCGTGGTTCTGGAGACTGGTGTGTCGAGGAGGACTGAGGAGGCAAAACGGACTGGGTGAGCGCCGAAAAACGCTCATGCAGTGGAAGTCTAGAAAATGAGGTGCTCATAACAACATCTCATCCAAAAAGAGTAACTCGAGGCCTGAGGAACCAACGACGCTCGGTGCTCCTCCAAGGCACACAACAGTACAGTTGTCAAGAAATGTGTTAATGTAAAGGTGGAAATCGACAGTAAAGCTCGAAAAGCCTCACTAAAAGCAGAACTATTCGATCTTATGTAGCACACTCTTTACGACACTATTAGCAAGGAGTCCCACCACTTTTACTGGAAGCTAATTTATTGGCACAGGATTTAACCTTGTGTATCTGTTAAGTTCATAGTGACGTTAACCTCCAGAATTTACTATTATTCTTGTGTAAGGTTTTGAAGAAACATCAGCTCACAATACACAATATCATTCCAATAATTCAGCAATTGGATGTCGTTAATTCCACGTATATATAAATTTATATAAGTCTTTAATTAAATTAATACTTGGGCTTGGAGTTAAAATGTAAGATTAAGTTGGCTAAATTGATTTATCACTTGGTGGAGGATGTGGTCCAATTTTCTCTTGAAACTTTTTGCCTATGTTCCTGAAATATTTCTGATTTTGCCGATATTTCTAGTTTGTGTGGGGAGGGTGTGGGGGAGGGTGTTAGTGGGGAGGGTGTTAGGGGGGAGGGTGTAATGGGGAGGGTGTTAGTGGGGGAGGGTGTTAGTGGGGGAGAGGGTGTGATGGGGGAGGGTGTGAGTGGGGGGAGGGGTGAAGGGGAGGGAGGGTTTAGGGGGAGGGTGGGTGGGGATGTGATGAGGGAGGGTGGGGGGTGGGTGGGCGTCTGCAGAGGGCGGTGGTGGGTGGGCGGGCATGAGGCGGGGGCTGGGTGGGGGAGGCGAGGGCGGGTGGTGGGCGGCTATCAGCAGGTAGGCTTCGGGTGTAGGGCCCTGTGCTCGCCTCCCTCTCCAGATTTTACTGATTTTAGCCCTGCTTCGGCTCATAATCTTAGGCCATTTTACTGTTTGCCCCTGCTGGGCCGGTCATACATTCCTTAACCCTTTCACTGTTTGCCTGGTATTGGTCCGTTACTCGAGTGTACAATGAATTCACTTAACATCGACTGTCTCTTCCTGATTTCTACCAGTCATATCATCAGTTAAATGATATCATCTTAGGCAACTGTCTCTATCCATTCTATCCCTCATACTCACTTTGTACTTTAACATGTTCCTCACTTTGGTCATCGTCCTCTTGTAGTGTGGTCATCGTCCTCTTGTAGTGTGGTCATCGTCCTCTTGTAGTGTGGTCATCGTCCTCTTGTAGTGTGGTCATCGTCCTCTTGTAGTGTGGTCATCGTCCTCTTGTAGTGTGGTCATCGTCCTCTTGTAGTGTGGTCATCGTCCTCTTGTAGTGTGGTCATCGTCCTCTTGTAGTGTGGTCATCGTCCTCTTGTAGTGTGGTCATCGTCCTCTTGTAGTGTGGTCATCGTCCTCTTGTAGTGTGGTCATCGTCCTCTTGTAGTGTGGTCATCGTCCTCTTGTAGTGTGGTCATCGTCCTCTTGTAGTGTGGTCATCGTCCTCTTGTAGTGTGGTCATCGTCCTCTTTAGTGTGGTCATCGTCCTCTTGTAGTGTGGTCATCGTCCTCTTGTAGTGTGGTCATCGTCCTCTTCTAGTGTGGTCATCGTCCTCTTGTAGTGTGGTCATCGTCCTCTTGTAGTGTGGTCATCGTCCTCTTGTAGTGTGGTCATCGTCCTCTTGTAGTGTGGTCATCGTCCTCTTGTAGTGTGGTCATCGTCCTCTTGTAGTGTGGTCATCGTCCTCTTGTAGTGTGGTCATCGTCCTCTTGTAGTGTGGTCATCGTCCTCTTGTAGTGTGGTCATCGTCCTCTTGTAGTGTGGTCATCGTCCTCTTGTAGTGTGGTCATCGTCCTCTTGTAGTGTGGTCATCGTCCTCTTGTAGTGTGGTCATCGTCCTCTTGTAGTGTGGTCATCGTCCTCTTGTAGTGTGGTCATCGTCCTCTTCTAGTGTGGTCATCGTCCTCTTGTAGTGTGGTCATCGTCCTCTTGTAGTGTGGTCATCGTCCTCTTAGTGTGGTCATCGTCCTCTTGTAGTGTGGTCATCGTCCTCTTGTAGTGTGGTCATCGTCCTCTTGTAGTGTGGTCATCGTCCTCTTGTAGTGTGGTCATCGTCCTCTTGTAGTGTGGTCATCGTCCTCTTGTAGTGTGGTCATCGTCCTCTTGTAGTGTGGTCATCGTCCTCTTGTAGTGTGGTCATCGTCCTCTTGTAGTGTGGTCATCGTCCTCTTGTAGTGTGGTCATCGTCCTCTTGTAGTGTGGTCATCGTCCTCTTGTAGTGTGGTCATCGTCCTCTTGTAGTGTGGTCATCGTCCTCTTGTAGTGTGGTCATCGTCCTCTTGTAGTGTGGTCATCGTCCTCTTGTAGTGTGGTCATCGTCCTCTTGTAGTGTGGTCATCGTCCTCTTGTAGTGTGGTCATCGTCCTCTTGTAGTGTGGTCATCGTCCTCTTGTAGTGTGGTCATCGTCCTCTTGTAGTGTGGTCATCGTCCTCTTTAGTGTGGTCATCGTCCTCTTGTAGTGTGGTCATCGTCCTCTTGTAGTGTGGTCATCGTCCTCTTGTAGTGTGGTCATCGTCCTCTTCTAGTGTGGTCATCGTCCTCTTGTAGTGTGGTCATCGTCCTCTTGTAGTGTGGTCATCGTCCTCTTCTAGTGTGGTCATCGTCCTCTTGTAGCGAGGTTAGATATTGTTAAAAGGCACGTAAGTCTGAGCAACGCAATTATCCTCAAAGATTTGTTAAGTTATACTATGGCTTAAGGAAAGATCCTGGACTTCACCTTACGAAACAGACAAAACAAATGCGATAGTAATTATGGACAAGGTAGAATATATGTTCATGAATGGTATACAATACCGACAAGGTGAAAATTAGACACATGTGCAACATCTGGGTATCTTTATTGTAGACTTTTCGCCCTCCAGTGGCTTTATCAATACAGATTCTAGGACAAAACTTGAAGACAGTAGAACTACATACAAAAGATGAAGTAATCAGTCCCTCAGCCTTGGAGTTGGTGTGTTCAGCGCCGTAGGTGTCGAGATTCTGAAGAACAGCCAAGGAAGCTTGCTGTGGAAATTTGTCTTTGGACTGCCTCCTTGTTAGCTGCCTCCCTAACAAGTACTGTTGACACCGACACTCTGAGTCAAAAGTGGCTTATGGGACAGATTTCCAAATAACTGCAGCTGCAAGATTCCCCACCTACATGCACGACTAAAAAGGGGGTTAACTTACTTGATGGAGAAGAATTTGTCACCTAGTCTTCCAATCTCCCTAAGCCTTAGTCCCCTTCAATCGATGACATGCAGACAATACTAATTCTACAAGAATTCAAGTTGTATTAGTGTCCTGCCTGAAACTCAGAAATCCCCAACTCCAAGGGGGTTATCCTCTAAGCAATATCTAAGCAGTATGGGACACTAGCTTCCAGACTTGTACTTAAGAGGTGACGCTGGTATATACCGATGTAATTACCTGGAGACCTGGAGAGAATTCCAGGGGTCAACGCCCCCGCGGCCCGGTCCGTTATTAGAAGACTCTTAAATTTATCCCCGTCAGTCACGACACGAATCTTAATCCTAAGCATGTTCAAGAGTGTATGCATAGGTGTGTCTGGGAGGGGGAGGGTATTTGAGTTATCCCACCTCAAAAAATCGACGGAAGTTATATAGGATTTAAAAAAAGAATTATAACACTCAACACACAAATGAATGACTGTATTCATCAACAAAGACGTCCAGTATATAACAATGCATAAAATTTGATGATGCGGACCTTAGATAGTTTAATAAGATCCAGAACTGCATCGACATAAAACTTCCTCAAATAATAAAAGAAACGGAGTTCGCTGTATGAACCATACAGCGAACTATAAACAGGGTGACCCAAAAGTCTGGACACATTGGCGAAATTGCATTTTGTAATAATTATACAGTAATTTTAATGAATAATATCTTCAACATGTTGTAAACAATTAGCGATGCAAAGTTCGACGCAGCGATGCAAAGTTCGACGCAGCGATGCAAAGTTCGACGCAGCGATGCAAAGTTCGACGCAGCGATGCAAAGTTTGACGCAGCGATGCAAAGTTCGACGCACTTTCCAAGATTCACATAAACACGATGAAGTAACTCTGGTGACTGCCGAGAAAAACAGAATATTAGTAATATTTCCTATGTGTCCAGACATATATATATATTATATTATATATATATGTCGTGCCGATTAGGTAAAACTTGCGATTTTGGCTTAAATATCAACGCTCTTCTTGCCATATAAGACAAACGAAAATTTGTGTATGGAATAATTTCGCAAAAATCATTCTGAACCTAACGAAAAAAATATATTTCATTGTGTTTGTTTATTAATAAATTATTGTAAATGTATCTAAAATATATTTAGTTGGATTAGGCTAAATTAAATTGCGCTTGTTAGAACAAGGTTAGGTAAGTTTTCTAAGTTTCTCTTGGTACAAAATTATAAATTTTTACTTTAACATAAATGAAAAAAATATATCTTCAAACGTATAAGAGAAATTTTTAGAAAGGACTTAATTTTAAATGAGTTCTTGCTAATTGACCAGTTTTACCTATTCGACACGACATATATATATATATAAACTGCGCAAAGAGTATATATTCCATGAATATAATTTAAATTAAAAGTATTCAAGAATTTTAAACAAAATATTCAATTAATATACTCGCAAAAAAAAAAAAAAAAAGCCGGAATGCAAGACATAAACGCAGAAATTAGAAAGATAATATTTATGACTATATACTTAATTTAGATAAATTAATATGTAAATAACCTAAAAAAAGATACAAGATATACACAGATGATAAAAACATTTTACAAAGAAATGATTGAAATATATAAAGGGCAAATAAGTCGCTTTGAGATGTGCAGATAATTTAAAAATCAAGAAGTATTTGCAAAGCAACGAGGTTTATCTTTCAAAAATTAAAATATATGCACATAGTTTACGTGAATATCTAGTAAGTTCGTACCCCCTGTCCGTCGGCTCGTATCCCCTGTCATTAGGTCCATATTTTTCTCCGTAGGTTTGTATCCCTCTTTATCATCGTCTCTGGTTCATATCTCACGTCCGTAGGTTCGTATTCCCCATCAGCAAGTTCGTATTCTACATAAGTTCGTATTCTCATCCGTAGGATAGTATTTACCGTTCATTGGTCGTGTAGTCCGTCCAATGTTTTCGTATCCCCTATTCCAGGATTCGTATCCCCCAATCCGTAGTTTTATATCAAAAGTGCTGATTCGTTGCCCTTTCCCTACAGGTTAGCATTCGCAGAGATTCCCATGTGTTCGTGTCACTATCCTTGAGTTTATACAGTTATACATACTCTTGTATTCATTATCGGGGTTCCTATACCGTTCAAAGTGCCTGTCCATGGACATGTGGGGTGCTTCCCCACAGTTGGTAGGAGTCTGTGGTTCTGGCTATCTCGAAGCCAGGCCGAGACTCCAAGGAAGCTTCGAACTGTCGCCAGACCTCTCTGTATCTGCCATTTGTTGGAGAGGATGTTAAATGTTCACCCCGTCTGGTACTGAAGAGACCAAAGGCTGCGTCTTCTCAGTTCTGTTTGGCATTTGGAAGATCAGTCGATGACTGACTCCTTTGGTTCGTTTGGTAAATGACATTCAGGAGGGTTTCAGAAGAAGCCTTCATACTTTCATAATAATTACAATAATAATAATATTTTTTATTTCTTCAAGTACCTGATACAGCTTATACAGACATAGATGAGATCATTGACATAGTATATAGAAAGCCCCTGGTAAAGCAGAACATTTCGGACAACTTAAGTTAAATTTGTCCCACAGGATGCGACCCACACCAGTCGGCTAACAGCCAGGAACCTACTTACTGCTAGGTGAACAGGGAAAGCTTATGTCTTAAGGAACCATTCCCAGTGTTTCCACCCGTACCGAGCTGATAATAGACTAGGATACAACATGGACGCTTGGCGTTATTTGCTGTCTCCAAAATGAGACTGCAGGGCCGTTTGATCCGGTGTCTCAAACAGTTTCTGTCTAGTAGATCATTCAGAGTGAGGGCTGACTCATGCTGCTTGCTCGAGTTTTTGCTCTATGCTCTACTCCATAGTGTGGTTCTTCCCTATGAGAAGCAGGTGACATTATTGGGGATGCTCTTTGATCGTCTCCTGACGTGGACCTTCCTCTTCCTCTTAAACTTTCCCAGGATCTCTACCATGAGGAGCTAGACCTGTGCTACCTGCTTCTGGTTCGGCATACTCTAGTAGCTCGGCTTATGGTTTGGCCTCTGCGGAGGAAAAAGGGAGGGAAGCCCTTTGATCGTTTTGAGTGGCTTCCTGAGTCGCTTGGCATTAAAATGCCGGCCCCTCTTATGAACTGACTCCTTGATGTGTCATTGGTCAATGGTTGACCCCTACTCCCTGCCCTCCTTAGACTGTACTTGAGATTCTTTGTAGGCAGAGGATGGAACATCTTGGTGTAAAGCCCCAGTGGTGACATTGACTAATTTCTATGAGCCTGACTCTTTCAACTGATGGGTCACAGAGCCAGTATTGACTTTACTGTCATCATCAATGACGACTATCGCTGTTGTGTTCACTGCAGAGTTTCACCCAATCCTCAATGTTCTCTTCCTCATTGGTTCCCTGTGTACCCAGATTCCAAGTGTGCTCTGTATGTGGAGTTCTGTTGGTGGTTATGTTGGTCTCCTGGGAAATGAAGTAGCAGATGCCGAGGCAAAGACAGTTATAATGATCTTGCTCTATAAGTCTTCATCGGCCACATTCACAAATGTCTTTGGGAAATGGCAGACGAGAAGCAAGTTATTCAGGGTTCGGAAAGACGTAGTGTTTGATCCACCTCTTTCAACAGGATCTGACACTTTGAGATAAATTTTTCACTTGAGGATCAGGCGAACACATCTCGTCCATAGCGACTCTCTAGAAAGTGTTCCTATCCTCCCTGTTCATCATGGAGTATGCAGCTGACTCTGGAACATTTTAAGCCTCTCCACTTTCATCATGGCTTTTATAATTTCCGGGGTGTCTGTAGGAACCTCGGAGAGCTTTTAGGGGAGTTTCTACGCAAATAATGTAATTTTCCTTATAGATGACTTCTGGTTATTTTATCATAACAATTTTGTGCTGTATATTTTACTTATGACATTAATTTTATTATTAATTGTCTTTGCGCATGTGTGTGTGTACTCACCTAATTGTACTCACCTAATTGTGGTTGCAGGGGTCGAGACTCAGCTCCTGGCCAAGCTTTTTCACTGATGAGCTTTATCCTACCTCGTCTTAAAGCTATGTATGGTTCCTGCCTCCACTACATCACTTGCTAGACTATTCCACTTCCTTACTACTCTATGGCTGAAGAAATACTTCGTAACATCCCTTTGACTCATATGAGTCTTCAACTTCCAATTTTGACCCCTGGTTTCTGTGCCCCCTCTCTGGAAGATCCTGTCTCTATCCACCTTGTCTATCCTCCGCTGTATTTTGTATGTCGTTATCATGTCTCCCCTAACCCTCCTGTCCTCCAGTATTGCCAGGCCGATTTCCCTTAACCTTTCTTCGTAGGACATTCCCCTTAGCTCTGGAACTAGCCTTGTCACAAACACGTTCTCTAATTTCTTGACGTGCTTGACCAGGTACGGGTTCCAAACTGGTGATGCATACTCTAGTATGGGCCTGATGTACACGGTGTACAATGTCTTCAACGATTCCTTACTATGGTATCGGAACGCTATTCTCAGGTTTGCCAGGCGCCCGTATGCTGCAGCAGTTATCTGGTTGATGTGTGCTTCCGGAGATATGCTTGGTGTTATACTGACCCCAAGATCTTTCTCCTTGAGCGAGGTTTGCAGTCTTTGGCCACCTAGCTTATACTCTGTCTGCGGTCTTTTTTGCCCTTCCCGAATCTTCATGACTTTGCATTTGGCAGGGTTAAATTCGAGAAGTCAGTTCCTGGACCAGGTGTCCAGCGTGTCCAGGTCTCTCTGAAGTTCTGGCTGATCCTTATCTGATTTAATTATCTTCATTAACTTCACATCATCTGCGAACAGGGACACCTCTGAGTCTGTGTGTGTGTGTGTGTGTGTGTGTGTGTGTGTGTGTGTGTATACGCGCGTGTGTGTATGTGTGTGCTCTCATATTGTTTGTGAAAAGCTCTGAATGCTCTACACGGCCGAAGCTCTTTAAATATTAAAACTACCTACTATTCTTGGGGTTCGAATCCCCCTTCCCAGGCTCGTATTCCCAGTCACTAGACTCTTATATCCGTCCCTAGGGACGTATACCCATTTCTGGGTTCCCAAGGCAAGTATTCCCGTCTCTGAGATGGTTTCAGTTTGCTGGTCACCTCCTTTGTTAAGTTCGTACACTTGTCCCTGGCTAGACCCGTTCCTGGGCTAAGTATACTCGTCCCTGGGCTACGCATATCCGTCCATGGAATAATACGTTCATTAATGAGCTAAATACCCATCTCTGGTCTAGTATACGTGATTCCAGGCTACTATACTTAGACCTAAAGTAGCACATTCGACCCTTGACTAGTGTATACGTTCCCGGTTCGTTCGCTTCGGTGCTTCATTCTGGTCACATCCTTTGCTCGGGGACTTGAGACCTGCGACTCGAAAGTCCAATTTTCCACACGTCTTTGCAGTTGCCAGTTTCATATTTCAGGCAGAATTCAGTCCAAGTTTCTCCTTTATGCCTGAGTTTGTCACTGTCTAGTAGCAGCTGTGGAAGTCCGTTTTTAGAGAAGGAGAGCGAGGGAAAGTGAGAGGGGGAGAAAGGGAAGAGGGAGGGAGGTTGAGGTTTGGATAACGATGCTGATACAAATAGTATTTGTGGTGAAAATGGTGTTTATTCTAGTATTGATGGTGCTACTGGTGGTGCTGATGCCGCTGCTGGTGGTGCTGATGCCGCTGCTGGTGGTGTTGATGACGCTGCTGTTTACTGTAAGAATGGAGCTGCTGCAAGTTTTGCGGATTGTTGTTGGGGTAATGCTGGTGGTAATGCTGGTGGTAATGATGGTGGTAATGATGGTGGTAATGGAGACGTTGGTGAAGCTGTTTCTGTTATTGGTGCTGTTCTGCTTTTTGCCCTTGCTGTTTCTGATAGTGATGGTGTTGTTGCTGCAGCTGTTGCTGCAGCTGTTGCCATTGGTGACTGTTCTCGCTGTTGTTATCGCTGTCGCTAATGGGTAAAGGTGTGTTGCTGATGGTGTGGCTGGCGTTGTTGGTTTTATTGCTGGTGGTGCATATGGAAATGCTGTTGCTGTTAGTACTTCAGGCACTAGTGGGCTGTTACTGCTGTGCTGTTAGTACTGCAGCCACTAGTGGGCTGTTACTGCTGTGCTGTTAGTACTGCAGCCACTAGTGGGCTGTTACTGCTGTGCTGTTAGTACTGCAGCCACTAGTGGGCTGTTACTGTTGTGCTGTAAATACTGCAGCCACTAGTGGGCTGTTACTGCTGTGCTGTTAGTACTGCAGCCACTAGTGGGCTGTTACTGTTGTTTCTGTTAATTAGCTGCAACAATGCTGTCACTGATGTACTGAAGTAACAGGAAATAAAGCAATAGCTATTGTTTGACCGACCTGCTGAAGCATCTGTACCAGAGATTAAAATTTAATTATAAACACCAGAAAATGTTGATTCAATTTCTGTCAAGAGTCATCCGTTATGTTAGGAATTTCGTGAAATCTATAAGTTACGATTATGGTGGCACTGTCAGTCATTAGAAGAAACATTCTTCTGGAAGATTTACTGTGGATTTGGACGTCACTCATATAGGTAGCGTACTGCCCACCTAAGTAATGAAACTGCGTACGTTTTGGAAAATTTCGCTCATGACTTAATAAAGCTGAACACAGAACAATAATAATAATAATATTATTATTCACTTTATTTCAGCATGATAGATAGTGTTTATACAGAGATGGGTGACACTTATACATGTAGAAAACACATAGTTATACAGTTATACCTAATGAAAATGTTATGGAAACCATTTTTCCCTGTAGTAAAAAATAGACTTATACGATTTAACAAAATATTTCTAGACATAGTGTGGGATAAGCAACTATTTTTTATCTCCAGTGAGGAACAACATATAGGTAAAACTTGCGATTTTGGCTTAAATAGCAACGCTCTTCTTGCCGAATAAGGCAAACGAAAATTTGTGTATGCAATAATTTCGCAAAAATGATTCCGAACCTAACGAAAAAACTATATTTCATTATATTTGTTTATTAAATTATTGTAAACTTATATAAAATATATTTAGTTGGATTAGGCTAAATTAAATTGCGTTTGTTATAATAAGGTTAGGTAAGTTTTCTAAGGTTCTTTTCGTACAAAATTATTAATTTTTACATTAAAATAAATGAAAATATATCTTTAAACGTATAAGAGAAAATTATAGAAAGGATTTAATTTTATACGAATTCTGGCTAATTGACCAATTTTACTTATTCTGCACGACATTATATATATATATATATATATATATATATATATATATATATATATATATATATATATATATATATATATATATATATATATATATATATATATTATTTATTTATTTATTTATCCAGTGTTAGAAAAATATCTAGAAAAGGCCTAAGGACTAGTTCATCTACTATTGCCTGTAATACTTTAATGTGTTATTAAAAATTAGCTTTTCGAGAAAATCAGATCAGCAAATGTTCAGCGGACTAAAGGAAATATTCACTGCTAGATTGTGGCTTTAATTATGTGTCATTTCATTTTGTATTGAGATGCTAATCATGTGAAATGCAAAGTGAGTGTGGGCAGAGACAGGGGCCGTGAATAAATTATTTTGTTGTCCAAACAGCCAGCGTTTTGGAGATGTTCAAACTTACTATACAGGTAATGGTAATCCACTTCATTGTTAATGGTAAGATATATGTGAATTGTCAATGCTAAATGCAGCGTTTATACTGGGTAGTTGAACCAACTAGCCAATATAAACCTAGTAAGTAACCAATCTTTTGAGCAAAAAACATTTTTTGTATTTATGTATTACAAATTATTGGAATAGATGAAATATCAGTAATATCGTATTCACATTATTAATTAAGCCCAGTGAGCTCTACCAAAGACCCATTGTGTAACCTCTGTAATCCTGCTCCGTTGCGCTAACGCTTCTAGGATGAGCTGCACAATGAACCGCTGCTTTGGAGGCATAAAGTGGTTCATTATATGTTATATAATGTGACAGCCTATAATCATAATTAAAGTCAGTATATTACAGTGGCTTAGTTAGATGTGTGACTGACACTGAAGGAAACTCTTATTATGCCACGGTGTGTTGTATTGTCTGCTCCGTGTCTTCCCGTTTTCTAATCCGTCTAGAAGGCGTCTTCGCCTTTAATAGCGTATTCCGTTTTCTGTCGTTGTGGTATGTCAAGGGTACTGCCCCCTTAAAGATGACACTTTACCTTAATGAAACCTAACCTAAATAACGTAAATCCGTAACAAAATGTTAGAAAATAACTAAGATTTTGGACAGGTTGCAAATAAAATTCCCCGCATCAGTGTTTCAGAATTTTTTGAATAACACTAAATTCTAATGCATCGCCCAGCTTTCTTGTACTCGAATCTTGATAACATTATTTTTAATTTTTAGTTAATTTATAAAGACTGAAAAAAATAATTTGCATATCAAAACATTTATGGTGAAAATCTGGAATGGAAATTGCTGCTTCATAATGGATTCATTTACTTAAATAGATGACAAAGAGAAGAAACAGCGCCAGTTTTTATTATAACAGCTTGTCGCTCAAGGAGAACTTTATTTCATTATATGGAAAACAACTGCTTCCTGCTTTCTTAACTTTATAATAAAGCATTAAACTTTTCCATGCGTCTTTATCATCTAGTTGTAGTCTTTTTTTTATTTTCCCTCATCAACTTGTAGTCAGGTTGTCGTTTTGTCATCTTGTCTAGTTGTCTTGTGGCTTTGTCGCCAAGTGTTTATCTTAATGTCTTCCTGTCGCCTTTGTTCCCTTCTCTACCCATATAGTGTTGACATTAATATAAAATATAGTTCCGTGCCTTCGATAGCACACAGGTGTGATGTGTTGTTCCCGTAGAGATGTGGTACCTTGACCAGTCTTCCTGTCAACACTGGCTAACCTTTGGTAACTATATCTCCATGTGGGTAGAACCTTCACTACATGTGTACATTCATCACATTAGTACCACCATCATCCCCTAGGTACAATCATCACCACGTGGGTATAACCACAAGTGCTACCAACACTCTACATACACCTCACCAGAAGGGTGGCAATCGACACTCAAATTCAAAGATTATTTCTAGTTAGCCAGTGCGTTAACGACTGTAACTATGCTGGATTTGAAGGGGCTTTAATTAGAATTTGTCGTAGACATGTTGGTGTGATAATAATCTGCATAATAATGCCTTTGTAGTCAGTGTGGTTCATGATACCCTTCCCAGTGTTCATAGACATACCCCTAATTAGGTGAATTTTATCAATAAGAACACTGCCATGTGTTCGAAACCCACCCGTTTCATGAGTTGTATACAGTCGTATTATTATAATCCTTACAACTGTTTCATTTTATCAGGGAATAAGCAGGTACCTGATGGTTATCTGACTGTTGTAGGTGGCATCCGGGGAAAAGAAGGATGGGGTGGTAGGGCACCATAGATGGGACTGGGATATTAAATGAAGTGAGTTACAATTCCATCTCTTAACCTGTAAATTCAACGGATCAAGGAAAACAAAATGAGCTGCACTGACAACAGATCGTTGTGAAACATTTCTTATATTAACGGATAAATATATTTTGTTAGTTACTGTTG
>WNWK01006701.1:83538-102636 GCA_009830355.1 Cherax destructor | reverse complement strand
AAAGGTATAGGGAGATGAAGTAACCCTTCATTGGCCTTCTCTCTGAGAAAATTAAGGACATCATCCAGAGGGACATTAGTGAAGAGGGACTCGACATCAAGACTAAGCATCTTACAGGTCGGGAGAGAGTGAACCCGTTCGATGAAGTCTTGAGAGTGACGAGGTGGGCAGGAGAAAAGTACCAAGAAAGGGGGTGAGGGTTTTGGCTAGCCAGGAAGCAAGAGAATAAGAGACAGAACCTCTAGAAGATATGATGGGACGCAGAGGAATATCAGGTTTGTGAGTTTTGGGAAGGCCATAGAAATAGGGCAGAGAGGGACAGATGACACGAAAACGTTGAACAAGGTTAAAGTCAGAAGGACAGAGGTCGGAGAGAGTCTTAAGTTTCTTGTTGAAAGTTCTCTTGATGCGATCAAGAGGGTTGGAAACGAGAGGAGTGTAGGTACGTGAGTCAGAGAGCAAGACATCGGCTTTACGGAGGTAATCCTCATGATCGAGGATAACAACCGAATTACCTTCCCTTTCATCTCTTCCCCCTTCTCCTTTTTTCTCCTATGGGTTTTCCTTTCTTTCTTTTCTTTTGCCTTGTATTTTGTCCTTCATTTTATTCGCCTTTCCTCCCTCTGTGTTCTCGTCCCACCCTTGCGGGCCACTAGCCTCATTGCAGTGCTCCCTTCCTAGAATATGACTGTCTCCACTACTACTATTACTACCACTTCCACTACTTACTCCATTATTTCCCCACTCTCTTGTACCCTCCCCTGTCTGCCTGCCTATAAATACCCCTTCCTCCGTCTCTGTGTGTTAGTGTGACTTTGTAAATGGTCCAAGTCGGGCCGAAACGTCGTCGTAAGCTCCTCCCTTTTATATGTGCGGGTTGTGTGTGTATGGGAAGTACAATGCCTGCACTTTAAAGGAGGGGTCTGAGATAGTGACAGCTGGGAGGGACTATTCTCAGCTGTCGTATCTGAGCTCCTCTGCAAAGACAGTGATTATGTATGAGTGTGGTGAAAGTGTTGAATGATGATGAAAGTACTTTCTTTTTGGGGATTTTATTTCTTTTTGGGTCACCCTGCCTCGGTGGGAGACGGCCGACTTATTGAAGAAAAAAAAAAAAAAAAAGACACCAAAGGCATTAATTCTACAAAATTTTAAATGTTTAAAAAATTCTTTGATCAGCTTTATTTTTAACGAAAGTAAAAATTTACTAATAAAAATTTTCACACTGACCTGGACTTCAATTATTTGTGCATTATAATAATCTCATTCCACTGCTGCATTGTTATAAAGTTGGGAGAACAAGTGCACTAGTAGCACACCACTACTGTTGATGTGCACCAGATAACACTACTGACCTGCGACATATGTTCCTGAAGAGCAGCTGGGTCACCCACCTGGCTGGGCCCAGAGAAATGGTTTCCATGAGAAGCAGGCAAAGCTTCACCAAGGTTATAAAGCAGTGATACTGCTGCCTCTACATCCTCATAAGATGACGCTTGCCACCGATTTAGGGTTGTCACTACGTATTCCTTGCTTACCTGGTTGAGAGAATTTAATGTAAAGACAACCTAAGACGCAGTGCTATTCCCACCAAGGAAGGATGATGTAAGAGGAAAAAGCAATCACTATCATTCATTCTGTAGTTTTCCTCTCAGAAGAGCACAGGCAACATTTAAAATGATCCATCAGACTATAGCATTCTGCTCCATCTTTTAGGCTACAGGCATTTCTTAAAAGACAGATATTTTGCAGTCAGTGGATCATTTGAACTGTGAGATCAGTACTCTTCTCAGAAAATCAGGGAATGATTGATGGCAACTATATTTTTCTTCTTTGGATTACCCTCCTTTCATGGGAAATGGCCTATATATTTAAAAGCTTTGTGGTTCCTCCTTTGGGTGAACCTAGTTAGAAATGACTAATTTTAAAATTAGAAGCAAATGCTTTTAACCACAGACTGTCCCTATCTAGGTGACACTGACTCAAAAAACATTCACTTTCATTCAATAGCTGTATTGCCAGCCGTGTGCAGGCATCACAATTCAGACAACTTTCCGAGCAGCACCATCCTCTGGAGTACAGACACTGTCCTTCCTGCCTCCATCACTCATTCTTGGCTAACTGGTTTCCCTGAAATCCTAAATAAATGTTACCTTGCTCTCATCCTAAACACATCAAACCCTGAAAACCACTTGTCTGCATTCACTCTAATCTAACATGCATACACACACCCCATCTTCACCATCTCTCCTTAACCCTTCCTGGGATGACCCATAGGTCCCCTATCCTCCATGCCAAATTTTACACCCTCTTCCCCATTCTATTCTACCCCAGCCTTTCTAAATGGACAAACCACCTCAACAACACCTATGCCCTTTGAATTATACTTTTGTAACTTCACACCATCTTCTAACTACTGTACTGCATAATATTCACACTCTGACATAGTGCTCTCAAACAATTCATGCCTACAGCATCTACCTCACTGCAGTGTTTAAAGACCACTATACTCTGGTACATTGCCCTTTTTGCCTCCAGATACTTTATTCTTTCCAATCCCCACTACCTTATCATATTTTACAGTTCATCTCATCTCCCATACATGTGCTCCTTAACTCATGATGGCTCGGCTTACAATATTTTGACTTCATGATGGTGCAAAAGCAATTACTTTGGAGATGAAGCTTAAGATAATTACCCAGTATGAATGCGGCAAGTCCATAACTTGTATACATATTTTTACTTTTCAATACTGATATTTAGTTAGTTACAGTAATCATTTGTTTATTTATTCAACAACAGTAGTTATTTATTTACTTAGCACGTCATACTCATTTTCAACTCATGAAGGGTTCGTCAGAACGTAACACCATCGTAAGTTGAGGAGCACCTGTAGATACGTCAGAAAATATGTCTACTTCAAAATATTTAAATACATTCATTGCCTCAATATCCCTGCCCTCCAATCTGATACCAAGTACAGGTAAGGGAATAGATAGCTTGGGAATGGAGAAAAAAGAAAGAGGGGGTGAAGAGATGGAAGCAAAAGTAGCAGCAGCAGCTGCAAGCTTATTTTATAATTAATAAATATATACCAGACACTCAATGTATAATAAGTTAGCTTACTTTTAACACAAGTTCAGGTATCAAGGCTGCTAAATTATCAAATACAACTTTGAGCTTTTTTCGGTAATCATCAAATATAGCTTCATCTTCTCCTGCCTGTTCAAAGTTGTATGATTCATCATATTTAGTCTTGGTAATAACTACGTAGAGCATATTTTCAAGTAGACCACGTTCCACACTTGAGATTTGACCAGTTTGCTTAATTAACTGAAATAAAATGTAAATGTTACTCAAACTGTGCAAATACACTCTCCTAATCGCTTTGACTAGAGGGCAATAGAACTGTTAGGTAAAATGTCCTCCAGCAAATTTTAGTCAAGTACAGGAAAATCTCTAATTAATGGACCTCCATCTAACAGATTTCAGCAATTTAAAAAAAAAAAATGCGATTTTGGACTGTCTATAACGGTAATGCCCGGTTATCTTCTGAAGCACTGTACCAAGACCGATGACTCTGACGTTTGTCTGGTACTGGCCAGACCTGCCATGTCCAGGACCTGTCTGTTTTCATTGTTTCCCGAGCCATGACGTTCACACCAATTTATGATTAATACTCACTCATGCATATACTCGTCATTCAGACTCCAATTTTACCCTGGACTTATAGTGCTGTGTGTAACTTTATTAACATATTATGTAAAGTACAATTAACAATGGCTTCTAAAGCAAGTGGTGGTGCCAAGAGGAAACATATGGTTCTTAGTGTTAAGCAGAAAATTGAACTAATAAAAAAGGTTACCTTCGATATACCAAGGATGTAGCCAGGCTCTTCTGGTGCTTGCCTGATCAACCAGGCCGTTGATGCTGGTGGCCCGTTGGCTCACATATCCATCACAGCCTGGTTGATCTGGCACCTGGTGAAGATACTTGCCCAGTTTCCTCTTGAAGATTTCAACACTTGTCCCAGAAGTGTTTATAATATCTTCTGGTAAGATGTTGAATAGTCTGGGGCCACAGATGTTAATACAATGTTCTCTTATAGTGCTCACAGTGCCCCTACTTTTCATAGGGTTTATTTTGCATATCATCCCATGTCTCTCACTCCAGTATGTTATGGCAGTGTGCACACTTGGGACAAAGCCCTGAAGTACGTACTTTCCAAGTAACGAATACCCCGGAAATCGTACAATTATGTAAGTACAGTGGTCCCTCGGTTTTCGTGTTTAATCCGTTCCTGAGGGATGCACTAAAACTGAAACACACGAAAACTGAAGCCATTTTCCTCATAAGAAATAATGGAAATTCAATTAATCCGTTTCAGACACCCAGGAGTATTAACAAAAAATAATTTTTTAGAGATTAAATATAGATTTACATACAGAAAAGAATAACAAATATATATAAAGCACTAATAACATGTATAAATGAACATTTAACATCACACTTACTTTTATTGGCGACTCTTGTTGGTGTATGGAAGATGGAGAGGAGAGAGGGAGGCGAGTTTATTGTTGGGAGGCAGGACAAAATGCTTCAATTTGACACTAATATCAGCTCTACAGCTTATTTATCTATCATAATTCATCTAATATGACATAATAAACAATATAAATAACATAAAAACGTGATATACACTCTAGAATTAATAAAATATGTGTCTCATTACGAATGTGGTTGTGGAAAATATTAGTATTTTCCGAAAGTTGTAATTGATAAACTTTCCAATATGAATAGATATCATTAATGTGTTGCTGTTGGCTTAACATTAACTGAAAAGAACCAACGAATTAACACGCATGCGCGAGATGCCTCGTCAAGTGGGCAGAAAAGGCTGGGCAGGGAGGCGGCAAGATGGGAAGAGAGTGAACAGCGAGCCTACCGACCCGAGATCAGGTGGTGAGATGGCCTGTCGAATTTGGAGACTCCGCCCACCAAATCGGATTTAATTACCTCCTTTCGTAATGTGGAGGAATATCCAGTGACGCGGTGAATATAAAGTGGGACAATCGGTCCAGGAGGTCCAGTAATAGGACAATAATTGTGAAATAAGGTGTGCCGCCGGCGAGTGACGCGGTCATAGGCCTATTTGAACTGAGTGAAATGACCATACGGCAGGATAAAGTCGTAACCCCTGATGCTGGGGAGTTTTCGTCTGAGAAGAGACTGAAATATATTCGATGAATATTGTGAAATGGTGAATATAGTGAAACAGAGTTGTAAATAAATAGGGAGTGATCGTACCGAGCGAGGCTCGCGCGGGTACGCCATACCCCGACTTCCATATTGGATGTGGATGAAATGAACTAACATATCGCAAGTTATCTACTCGAAATCCAAGTATCGAGACTGTGAATGTGTATAAACTAGTGGGGCATTAAGCCAGGATATACGTAATATGTAAAGTTATACGTATAAACAGTACAAAAGGTCGGATTAGTGAGAGGATCTGATTCGCTACCCCGACCAATCACATGTTAACTAACGCCCGGTCTCGTGGGCGTATAAGAGTGCACGGAAATTAACCTTCCTTGACTCGACGAGACAACTATTACCATCGCGATCGAATCAGATCGCAGGAGGACGTCAACAACGGAACGACTCCCTCATCTAAAGCTAAGTAATCTGCTTGCAACTTTGTTATTGGCCAATGATATTGTTACGCACAGTAGATGTACTTTAGCTAGGTCAACGATCTACTATGCACCGCTATGATGCTGTTAATTAGGTGAGTGATGGTCATGTTAACTTAACTGTGTGTTCTCTACCTCTCCTCCTGTTTGATCAGTTGTTTAATAACCTATACAGTCCACTTTAATTTAATATATCATAATTATAATAAATGATCTTCTCAGATTTATTTATACTGGTCCAGAGTGCAGTGGGTTAACGAGAATATTGAAGGTACCCCTTGGGTGCGGCCAGGAGTGGGTAAAGTTCTCACATACCTTAAAGGGAATGACTGCGGTAAAATTATACGAGTCGGTCATCTCCCTGGGAGTTTGTTTATTGCTAGTGGCGGTGTCCCAGATAGACTTATCTCTCACAATTCCCCACAGCGCCGGCGGGCATACTCGGTCCAGCTATGAAAACATCTTCCTATTCTTTCCTCCTTCAGACGCATTAGTATAAGAGAAAACGGAGTTTGTAATGCTAACTGCATTAGATCACTTATTTCCAGTCGCTTCAAGGTGTGAACAGAAATCATTCCTGTCCAGGCTGGCTGGTAACAACAGCAGCAGCAACAACAACAACTGGTTTGTTGACAAAACTACCGAAACTTCTACACCCTCATTCTCTCTCGTTTATTCATTTAATCTTGTTTACTCACCTCTCACTCTACATTAAGACTGCCTCTTACCACCACTGCCTTTCATCACCACTGCCTCTAACACTGCCTCAACCAACAAACAAGCACCACTGCCTCTCATCACCACTGCCTCTCACCATCACTGCCTCTCACCACCACTGCCTCTCATCACCGCCTCTACCACCACTTCTTTCCAGTCGCTTCAAGGTGTGAACAGAAATCATTCCTGTCCAGGCTGGCTGGTAACAACAACAGCAGCAGCAACAACAACAACAACTGGTTTGTTGACAAAACTACCGAAACTTCTACACTCTCATTCTCTCTCGTTTATTCATTTAATCTTGTTTACTCACCTCTCACTCTACATTAAGACTGCCTCTTACCACCACTGCCTTTCATCACCACTGCCTCTAACACTGCCTCAACCAACAAACAAGCACCACTGCCTCTCATCACCACTGCCTCTCACCACCATTGCCTCTCATCACCACTGCCTCTCACCACTGCTTCTCATCACCACTGCCTCTCACCACCACTGCCTCCCATCACCACTGCCTCTCACCACCACTGCCTCCCATCACCACTGCCTCATCACCACTGCCTCATCACCACTGCCTCTCACCACCACTGCCTCTCATCACCACTGCCTCTCACCACTTTGCTACGATTTCTTTCTTTAATTCTATGGTGTTCCTCACTTTCTTTACCAAAGGACTGACACTAGGAGCTATCTTTGGGCCCGTGGTGGCTTATTTAGCAGTCACACACAATAATCAAGGGCCAAAAACAATGGATTGTTAAGAAATGTTTTGTATGAACTCGCAGGATAATGTTCACTCAAATAGAAACAATGGTACACTGCCTGAAAATGTGCATGGGAGGCGGGCTTGCGGGCTTTGTATGTGCGCTAGGCACTGGAAGGGTTCCGGACCGAGCACGAAAACGGAGGGAACACACGAAAACAGAGGGCAATTTTCCACGAAAAAACTACACGAAAACTGAAATACACGAAAACCGAGGGACCACTGTATAATATTGTAAGTGCATGTGGAAGTGTATTTTTGGGGGTCTGAAATAGACTAACCTATGTGACATTATTTCTTAAGGACGTAAATTCGTTCGGTAATGGCACTTGAGCAGGCTTCTGGGATGAAGTTTTTTCGATAACCGAGGGTCCACTGTATTATCATGTATCTCTCTCTCTCCTCCACTTCAGTGAGAACATATTTAGGACTTTAAGGAATTCCCAGTAATTTAAATGCTTTATTGGCTGAGGTTGAGTCTGGCATCTCAGTGGCATATCTTCTAAGCCATAATTTTGTAATTCCGAAGTTTCAGACAATTGGCAGTACCGTACACCCTCTCCTCCTATTAATTCGTTAATTAGAGGGTTTATTATACTGTATTATCTAGTATGGCAACAAAAAGTGACTAGGGTATTTACATTATGGAAGAAATAGAGGATGACAGTCTTTAATAAAAATAAAACCTATAATTAGAAATATTTTAAAGGTGAATGGTGTCACAAAATTACATTACATACATAAAATTTATGTAAAACAATAAACTGGATTAAAATTATTAGAGATGAAGAGGTTACATGATATGAGCCAAGGTATTAGTGAATAGCTAAAAAAATACAATTCTTGGGTGCAAAAATTAAGGAAAAGAAAATAGAAGGAAGAAAATCACAGACAATCAATTAAGGATAAAGGTACAATGAAATGAAGAAAATTTTTTACTTTAAAGTTTGAAAAACATATATAAACACAGTACATGCCAAGAAGATACACTACATACCAGATATCAGTAAAATAAAAACTTATTTGACTATGATTCACTCTTAAAAATGGGATAAATGACTGAATAAAAACTATGAAGGCTGAAGGCAATGGCTTCATCTGTTACTTAAATGAGATAATATTCATTACCCCTACATTTATGTTATAATTCTTTTGATAATTCAAATAAAAGTATCTTCACCTGGATGTAGTCCCGAGCAAAATCAAAAACTGCTGCAGATATATCATCATATTCACTGGCCATAAAAGTCAGAAGTAATGTAACCTTATTCTCCACAGCTTGTCGAACCATTTCTCTCTTGTTATTGTCTTTTTTATCCAATCTGTAAATAAAGAAATTATACTGAAGAATAATTTTAACAGAAGCCATAAATACCTGCTGAAAGTTCTAGGGATGTATCGGATGTGAAAATTTAGATATCCGCAGATGCGGATGTGTATACGGATGTCTTACTTATTTTGTGGATGCAGATGTAAGAAATTGTGCAGAAGTTCCGTGGATTTCGGATACGGATATCTGTTTACAGTAAAATGCGGATGTGGATGTAAGAAATTGTGCGGATGTTCCGCGGATGCGGATATCCGATGCATCACTAAAATGTTCATCAACTATGCATTAATAGTCTACAAAAATATTACTGTTAGGTGTAAACTTTTTTGCATAAATTTACTAAAGATTACCTGAAAATTATCACATCAAAATTCAGAGCACACATTGTTCTGTCTGTCTTTTACAGTACAGTATCTATAACTGTTACTCTAAGCATTAGAGCAATTCTGGGCAAAGTATAAATTAGCTTTTGGCTCAGTGGACAAGAGTACTGCATACAGTGGACCCCCGAGTTTCGGTCATAATTCATTCCAGAAGGCTGCTCAAGTGCCATTACCGAACGAATTTACTCCCTTAAGGAATAATGTCAAGTAGGTTAGTCCATTTCAGACCCCCAAAAATACACTTACAAAAGCACTTACAATATTACACTTACATAATTGTTCGATTTCCGAGGTGACTGAAACTCGGGGGTCCACTGTATATCTCACCATGTACTCACCTATTTGTGGATGCAGGGGTTGAGTCTAAGCTCCTGGTCCCACCTCTCAACTTGCCACTTGCCAGATTCACTCCTTTCTAGCCTCATAGACTTTACCACCTACTCTTAAAACTATGTAAGTAGCATGCCTCCTCCACTTCAACGAAATCATTCCACTTCCCAACTACCTTAAGAAATGCTTCCTGACATCCCTGTGGCTCATCAATGTCATTTAACATTCAAATGTGTCCCCAAGTACCTGTTTCTCGCTTCTCAAGCAACCTATCCCTGTCTACCCTATCAATTCCTATGAGTATTATTTTATGTTGTTGTTATGCCTCCCCTGGTTCTATTGTCCTACAATATCATTAGAGTCAATTCATTTAGCCAATCCTCATAGCTCATAACCCTTCACTCCAGAACAAACCTTGTTGCAGACTTCTGCACTTATTCCAACTTCTTAACATGCTTTTTTCATGTGTTGGCTTCATACTGGTACTACATACTTCAAGACAGCTGGCCATATGTTGTATAAAAGGCCCAGAATAATTCTTTGTAAAGGCTACTCTTAGATTTGCCAGACAAGTATTGGTTGCTGAAGTTATTGTTTATGTAAACCTTTGGCAATATACCAGACAATATGTTCACCCCACCCCTGTGGTCTTTTTTTCTGAGCAAGGTCTACAGGCTCTGTTCCCTGAGTCCTTACTCTGTGTCCAGTAGGAGTCAATAGGAGCACCAGTTCTTTTGTGTGTGGGCGTTAGTCAACCAGTGATGCAGTAGCTTGCCTCTTGGGCAGAGCCTAAGCCAAAAGGATTGGGGTTGTGTGGAGGATGACTTAGCAGCCAATTAGCAATGGGAATGTCTCTATGGTTTGTACTACAATTTACTGTTTCCTCTTCAGTTTGAACCTACCATGTGTGTTGCCTGCACCAACTTGGTCAAGAAATGTTGATTACTTTTGCACTGTATGGAAGCTGGTGTGGAGACCCCCAAACCCACAATGCACCTAATAAGATGAACTCGTAGCCAATCACAACCTCCACTATACTCCCCCTCCCCCACAGAATGTGGACAATACAGTCACTTCTGTACTGTAATATGTATAATAACAAGTTTACTATATTACCTTAACAATATATTTAAACATAGTGCATATAAAAAACTGACTAAGAACTTACTTCTGCCATGCAAGAATAAGCTGAACTCCAATCCCATTAATTAGGCGAGCAAGCTTCACAAGAAAGTCAGAATCGTCATCCTGTAGGACATCAATTAACATATAGAATTTCTGTTGCTAATGGTTACTCATTATCATGTTCTACAAAACAATTTAGTAATGAATATATTACAATACAGTAATTACAGTAGCTACAGTTAGAGTAAAAGTTAGATGGGACAAAAAGAAAATGGCAACAGCAAGTTAGAGAGAGGTAAAAGTGTATAAACTAAGGGAGGAGGAAGTTAGGGTGAGATATAAGCAACTATTGGCAGAAAAGTGGGCTAGTGCAAGTAGGAGTAGTGGGGGGGTTGAAGAGAGGTGGGATAGTTTTAAAAATGCAGTATTAGAATGTGGGGCAGAAGTTTGTGGCTATAGGAGGGTGGGTGCAGGAGGAAAGAGGAGTAAGTGGTGGAATGAAGAAGTAAAGGGTGTGATAAAAGAGAAAAAGGTAGCTTATGAGAGGTTTTTACAAAACAAAAGTGTTAATAGAAGAGCAGAGTATATGGAGAGTAAAAGAAAGGTGAAGAGAGTGGTGAGAGAGTGCAAAAGAAGAGCGGATGAAAGAATGGGAGAGGCTCTGTCAAGAAATTTTGCTAAAAACAAGAAAAAAATTTGGAGTGAGATAAACAAGGTAAGAAAGCCTAGGGAACAAATGGATTTGTCAGTTAAAAACAGAGTAGAGGAGTTAGTAGATGGGGAGCTGGAGGTATTGGGTAGATGGCGGGAATATTTTGCGGAACTTTTAAATGTCGATGAAAAAAGGGAGGCGGTAATTTCATGTACTGGCCAGGGAGGTACAACATCGTTTAGGAGTGAAGAAGAGCAGGATGTGAGTGTGGGGGAGGTGCGTGAGGCATTACGTAGAATGAAAGGGGGTAAAGCAGCTGGAATTGACGGAATCATGACAGAAATGTTAAAAGCAGGGGGGGATATAGTTATGAAGTGGTTGGTATTTTTGTTTAATAAATGTATGAAAGAGGGGAAGGTAGCTAGGGATTGGCAGAGAGCATGTATAGTTTCTTTATATAAAGGGAAGGGGATAAAAGAGAGTGTAAAATTATAGGGGAATAAGTTTACTGACTATACCAGGTAAAGTGTATGGCAGGGTTATTATTGAAAAATTAGAGGTAAGACAGAGAGTAGGATTGCAGATGAGCAAGGAGGCTTTAGAGTGGGTAGGGATGTGTAGATCAAGTGTTTACAGTGAAGCATATATGTGAACAGTATTTAGATAAAGGTAGAGAAGTTTTTATTGCATTTATGGATTTAGAAAAGGCATATGATAGAGTGGATAGGGGAGCAATGTGGCAAATGTTGCAAGTGTATGGAATAGGTAGTAAGTTACTGAAGGCTGTAAAGAGTTTTTATGAGGATAGTGAGGCTCAGGTTAGGGTGTGTAGGAGAGAGGAGATTACTTCCCGGTAAAAGTAGGTCTTAGACGGGGATGTGTAATGTCACTATGGTTGTTTAATATATTTATAGATGGGGTTGTAAAGAAGTAAATGCTAGGGTGTTGGGAGAGGGGTGGGATTAAATTTTGGAGAATTGAATGCAAAATGGGAGTTGACACAGTTACTTTTTGCTGATGATACTGAGCTTATGGGAGATTCTAAAGAAAAGTTGCAAAGGTTAGTGGACGAGTTTGGGAGTGTGTGTAAAGGTAGAAAGTTAAAAGTGAACATAGATAAGAGTAAGGTGATGAGGGTATCAAACGATTTAAATAAAGAAAATTGGATATCACATTGGAGAGAGGGATTATGGAAGAAGTAAATGTTTTCAAATATTTGGGAGTTGACGTGTCAGCGGATGGGTTTATGAAGGATGAGGTTAACCATAGAATTGATGAAGGAAAAAAGGTGAGTGGTGCGTTGAGGTATCTGTGGAGACAAAAACGTTATCCATGGGGGCAAAGAAGGGAATGTCGAAAGTATAGTCGACGAACACTCTTATATGGGTGTGAAGCATGGGTTGCAAATGCTGCAGCGAGGAGGAGGCTGGAGGCAGTGGAGATGTCCTGTCTAAGGGCAATGTGTGGTGTAAATATTATGCAGAAAATTCGGAATGTGGAAATTAGGAGAAGGTGTGGAGTTACTAAAAGTATTTGTCAGAGGGCTGAAGAAGGGTTGTTGAGGTAATTTGGTCATTTAGAGAGAATGGATGAAAGTAGAATGACTTGGAGAGCGTATAAATCTGTAGGGAAGGAAGGCGGGGTAGGGGTCAGTCCAGAAAAGGTTGGAGGAAGGGTAAAGGAGGTATTGTGGGCGAGGGGCTTGGACTTCCAGCAAGCATGTGTGAGCGTGTTAGATAGGAGTGAATGGAGACGAATGGTTTTGGGACATGACGATCTGTTGGAGTGTGAGCAGGGTAACATTGTGTGAAGGGATTCAGGAAACCAGTTAATTGATTTAGTTGGACTTGAGTCCTGAAATGGGAAGTACAATGCCTGCACTTTAAAGGAGGGTCTGGGATAGTGACAGCTGAGAGGGACAATTCTCAGCTGTCGTATCTGAGCTCCTCTGCAAAGACAGTGAGGTAAAAGTGTATAAACTAAGGGAGGAGGAAGTTAGGGTGAGATATAAGCAACTATTGGCAGAAAGGTGGGCTAGTGCAAGTATGAGTAGTGGGGAAGGTTGAAGTGAGTTGGGATAGTTTTAAAAATGCAGTATTAGAATGTGGGGCAGAAGTTTGTGGCTGTAGGAGGGTGGGTGCAGGAGGAAAGAGGAGTGGTGGAATGAAGAAGTAAAGGGTGTGATAAAAGAGAAAAAGGTAGCTTATGAGAGGTTTTTACAAAACAGAAGTGTTAATAGAAGAGCAGAGTATATGGAGAGTAAAAGAAAGGTGAAGAGAGTGCAAAAGAAGAGCAAATGAAAGAATGGGAGAGGCTCTGTCAAGAAATTTTGCTGAAAACAAGAAAAAAAATTTGAGTGAGATAAACAAGGTAAGAAAGCCTAGGGAACAAATGGATTTGTCAGTTAAAAACAGAGTAGGGGAGTTAGTAGATGGGGAGCTGGAGGTATTGGGTAGATGGTGGGAATATTTTGAGGAACTTTTAAATGTTGATGAAAAAAGGAAGGCGGTAATTTCATGTACTGGCCAGGGAGGTACAACATCGTTTAGGAGTGAAGAAGAGTAGGATGTGAGTGTGGGGGGAGTGCGTGAGGCATTACGTAGAATGAAAGGAGGTAAAGCAGCTGGAACTGACGGGATCATGACAGAAATGTTAAAAGCAGGGGGGGATATAGTGCTGGAGTGGTTGGTATTTTTGTTTATTAAATGTATGAAAGAGGTAAAGGTACCTAGGGATTGGCAGAGAGCATGTATAGTTCCTTTATATAAAGGGAAGGGGGATAAAAGAGAGTGTAAAAATTATAGGGGAATAAGTTTACTGAGTTATAGGTAGTAGGTTGGTAGCCAGCAACCACCCAGGGAGGTACTACCGTCCTGCCAGGTGACTGTGAAACAGAAACCTTAAACTGTTTTACATAATGGTAGGATTGCTGGTGTCTTTTTTCTGTCTCATAAACATGCAAGATTTCAGGTACATCTTGCTACTTCTACTTACACTTAGGTCACACTACACATTCATGTACAAGCATATATATATACACACCCCTCTGGGTTTTCTTCTATTTTCTTACTAGTTCTTGTTCTTATTTCCTCTTATCTCCATGGGGAAGTGGAACAGAATTCTTCCTCCGTAAGCCATGCGTGTCGTAAGAGGCGACTAAAATGCCGGGAGTAAGGGGCTAGTAACCCCTTCTCCTGTATATATTACTAAATGTAAAAGGGAAAACTTTCGTTTTTCATTTTGGGCCACCCCGCTTCGGTGGGAAACGGCCGACGTGTTGAAAGAAAGAAGAAATGTATGAAAGAGGGAAAGGTACCTAGGGATTGGCAGAGAGCATGTATAGTTCCTTTATATAAAGGGAAGGGGGATAAAAGAGAGTGTAAAAATTATAGGGGAATAAGTTTACTGAGTTATAGGTAGTAGATTGGTAGACAGCAACCACCCAGGGTGGTACTACCGTCCTGCCAGGTGACTGTGAAACAGAAACCTTAAACTGTTTTACATAATGGTAGGATTGCTGGTGTCTTTTTTCTGTCTCATAAATACGCTGGATAACAGGTATATCTAGCTACTTCTACTTACACTTTAGGTCACACTACACAGGCATGCAATGCGTGTCGTATGAGGCGACTAAAATGCCAAGAGCAATGGGCTAGTAACCCCTTCTCCTGTACAAATTTACTAAAAAAAAGAAGAAGAAAAACTTTATAAAACTGGGTTGTTTGAATGTGCGTGGATGTAGTGCGGATGATAAGAAAGAGATGATTGCCGATGTTATGAATGAAAAGAAGTTGGATGTCCTGGCCCTAAGCGAAACAAAGCTCAAGGGGGTAGGCGAGTTTCAGTGGGGAGAAATAAATGGGATTAAGTCAGGAGTATCTGAGAGAGTTAGAGCTAAGGAAGGTAGCAATAATGTTGAAGGATCAGTTATGGAAGGAAAAGAGGAATATGAATGTGTAAATTCAAGAATTATGTGGATTAAAATAAGGGTCGGATGCGAAAAGTGGGTCATAATAAGCGTGTATGCACCTGGAGAAGAGAGGAGTGTAGAGGAGAGAGAGAGAGTTTGGGAGATGTTAAGCGAATGTATAGGAACTTTTGAACCAAATGAGAGAGTAATTGTGGTAGGGGACCTAAATGCTAAAGTGGGAGAAACATGCAGAGAGGGTGTAGTAGGTAAGTTTGGGGTGCCAGGTGTAAATGATAATGGGAGCCCTTTGATTGAACTTTGTATAGAAAGGGGTTTAGTTATAGGTAATACATATTTTAGGAAAAGAGGATAAATAGGTATACAAGATATGATGTAGGGCGTAATGACAGTAGTTTGTTGGACTATGTATTGGTAGATAAAAGACTGTTGAGTAGACTTCAGGATGTACATGTTTATAGAATGGCCACAGATATATCAGATCACTTTTTAGTTATAGCTACAGTGGGAGTAAAAGGTAGATGGGATACAAGGAAAATAGAATCAGTAAGTAAGAGAGAGGTGAAGGTTTATAAACTAAAAGAGGAGGCAGTTAGGGTAAGATATAAACAACTATTGGGGGATAGATGGGCTAGTGAGAGTGTAGGCAATGGGGTCGAAGATGTATGGGGTAAATTTAAAAATGTAGTGTTAGAGTGTTCAGCAGAAGTTTGTGGTTACAGGCGAGTGGGTGTGGGAGGAAAAGGAGCAATTGGTGGAATGATGATGTAAAGAGAGTAGTAAGGGAGAAAAGTTAGCATATGAGAGGTTTTTACAAAGTAGAAGTGATGCAAGGAGGGAAGAGTATATGGAGAGAAAAAGAGTGGTGAAGCAATGTAAAAAGAGAGCAAATGAGAGAGTTGGTGAGATGTTATCAGCAAATTTTGTTGAAAATAAGAAAAAGTTTTGGAATGAGATTAATTAGTTGAGGAAGCCTAGAGAACAAATGGATTTGAAAGTTAAAGGAGAGTTAGAGGTATCGAAATGGGAGAATATTTTAAGGAGTTGTTAAACGTTGATAAACATGTTCGACCTGCGGTGTAGGGCAAGGAAAAATAAATCCAGGAGTGTGGAAACAGTTGTGGGGAGGGGTCCGTGAGCTGGGGAAAAAAGGGGAAGGCAGCTGACTGAGGACAAAGAAGAAAAGCAAAGCGGTGGGAATAGCTTGGAGAGGTTGGCCAATTATTTCTCAAATCATTTAAGAGGGAAGGAACTAGTGATTCAGGAAGTATTTTCCCTTGAAAAAAGGACAAAAAGAAAAAAAATCATAGCAGAAAAGGTCTTATTCCACCGGGAGTGCTCAATATTAGAAAGAATCAAGAGAAGACAGAGCAGATAGCAGATGAAACAAGGGGTTTGGGAAAAGGGTAGGGGGTTTTAGACCAATGTTTACAGGGGAAACAAAAGGGGTGCGATTTGATAAGGGTAAAGAGGTTTTTGTGGCATTTATGGATTTAGAAAACGATGATAGGGTGGATAGGGGGCAATGGGCAGATGTTGCAGGTTTTATGGAATAGGAGGAGGTTACTGAAAGCAGTGAAGAGTTTTTATGAGGATAGTGAGGCTCAGGTTAGAGTGTGTAGGAGGGAAGGGACTATTTCAGTAAAGGGGCTAGAGAAGGATGTGTGATTCATGGTTGTTTAAATATTTATAGATGGGTTGTAAGAGAAGTGAATGCGAGGGTCTGGGCAAGAGGTGGGGGACCAAATGATAAAAGGGCCAAAACAAAGTGGGAGTGTCACAGTTGCTTTTTGCTGATGACACTGTGCTTTTGGGAGATTCCTGAAAAAGGTTGCAGAGGTTGGTGGATGAATTTGGTAGGGGTGTAAAAGAAGAAAATTGAAAGTGAATATAGGAAAGAGAAAGGGGAGGGAGGATAACAAAAGAATAGGACGAAAGATTTGGATATCAGATTGGAGGGGAGAATGGAGGAGGTGAATGTATTTAGATATTTGGGAGTGGACATGTCAGCAGATGGGTCTATGAAGGATGAGGGACCCAAGAATTGATGAGGGGAAAAGGGTGGGGTGGACACCTCGGAGTCTGTGGAGAAAAAAGAACTTTGTCCATGGAAGTAAAGAAGGGAATGTATGAGAGCATAGTTATACCAACGCTCTTTAATGGGTGTGAAGCATGGGATGAATGTTTTCAACGAGGAGAAGGCTGGAGGCATGGGAGATGTCTGGTCTGAGGCATTTTGGTGTGAATATACCCAGAGAACTGGAGTTTGGAAAAGGAGGAGGTGGGATTACCAAAACGATTGTCCAGAGAGCTGAGGAGGGGTTGTTGGGGGTGGTTTGACATGTAGAGAGAATGGAACGGGACAGAGTGACTCAGAGTGTATGAACTGTAGTGGAAGGAAGGCGGGGAGGGTCGGGCCCAGGAAAGGTGGAGGGAGGGGGAAAGGGTTTTGTGGCGAGGGGTTTGACTCAGCAAGCATGTTGAGCGTATTTGGGTAGGATGAATGGAGGAAAATGGTTTTTTAATACTTGACGTGGTTTTTGGGTGAGCAAAGTAACATTTATGAAGGGATTTTGGAAACCGGAGGGCCGGACTTGAGTTCTGAGATGGGAAGTACAGTGCCGGCACTCTGAAGGACGGGGGTTAATGTTGCAGTTTTATAACCGTAGTGTAAAAACACCCCCTTTCAAGAAAAGTGAAGAGTGAAGATATGAAAGTTTTTCTTTTTCACAACCTGCCCTTGGTGGGAACGGCCGATGTGTTAATAAAAAATCCAGGTTTTTCTTCTTTTCTTAAAGCCTTGTTCTTTATATTTTTCATTGTCCATGGGGAAGTGGAAAAGAATTTATCCTCCGTAAGCTGGGGGTGTCGATGAGGCAATAAGATGCCGGGAGCAATGGGCTAGTAATCCCTTCTCCTGTACATATTTACTAAAAAGGAAGAAGAAAAAAATTTATAAAACTGGGTTGTTTGAATGTGCGTGGATGTAGTGCGGATGATAAGAAAGAGATGATTGCTGATGTTATGAATGAAAAGAAGTTGGATGTCCTGGCCCAAGCGAAACGAAGCTCAAGGGGGTAGGCGAGTTTCAGGGGGGAGAAAAAATAAGATTAAGTCAGGAGTATCCGAGAGAGTTAGAGCAAAGGAAGGGGTAGCAATAATGTTGAATGATCAGTTATGGAAGGAAGAGGGAATATAAATGTGTAAATTCAAGGATTATGTGGATTAAAATAAGGGGCGGATGCGAAAAGGGGTCATAATAAGTTGTATGACCTGGAGAAGAGGGGGAGTGTAGAGAGAGAGAGAGATTTTGGGAGATGTTAGCAAAGTATAGGAACTTTTGAACCAAGTGTGAGGAATTTTGGTAGGGACCCAATGCTAAAGTAGGAGAAACATGAGAGAGGGTGTGGTAGGTAAGTTTGGGGTGCCAGGTGTAAATGATAATGGGCCCTTTGATTGAACTTTGTATAGAAAGGGTTTAGTTATAGGTAATACATATTTTAAGAAAAGAGGATAAATAATATACAAGATATGATGTAGGGCGTAATGACAGTAGTTTGTTGGACTATGATTGGTAGATAAAAGACTGTTGAGAAGACTTCAGGATGTACATGTTTATAGAGGCCACAGATATATCACATCACTTTTTAGTTATAGCTACAGTGGGAGTAAAAGGTAGATGGGATACAAGGAAAATAGAAGCAGTAAGTAAGAGAGAGGTGAGGATTTATAAACTAAAAGAGGAGGCAGTTAGGGTAAGATATAAACAACTATTGGAGGATAGGGTCTAGTGAGAGGTAGGCAATGGGGTCGAAGATGTATGGGGTAGATTTAAAATGTATGTTAGATGTCCAAAACAAGAGCTCAGGTTACAGGCAGTGGGTGCGGAGGAAAAAGACGATTGGTGGAAGAGAGTAAAGAGAGTAGAAGGAGAAAAAGTAGCATAGAGAGGTTTTTACAAAGCAGAAGTGATGCAAGGAGGGAAGAGATATGGAGAAAAAAAGAGAGTTTAAGAGAGTGGTGAAGCAAGTAAAAGAGAAAATGAGAGAGTGGTGAGATGAAAACAACAAATTTTGAAAAAAGAAAAGTTTGGAGGAGATTAATAAGTTGAGGAAACCTAAAAAATGGTTTACATTAAAAATAGGGGAGGAGAGTTTTTAAAGGGGAGTTAGAG